>NW_020870251.1:407386-412386 GCF_003789085.1 Penaeus vannamei | reverse complement strand
ATATATATATATATATATATATATATATATATATATATATTATATATAATATATATTGTGTGGCTGTGTGTGAAAGGAAGTATCAATACATTAGCATATGAAATCTGAAATTCAGATGCATCATCTGTGCACAGGAAGTTCCTATTAAGTTAATATCTAATGAGGAAAGTGATTATTCGATTATCAAGCAGCAAAAAAAAAAAAAAAAAAAAATGAATATATTTAACAGTAATTTTTCGTTTCTACACAGAGCAAACTATGTCTCTCATATATATATATATATATATATATATATATATATATATATATATATTTGATGCTTGATAACCAATAATCACTTTCCTCATTAGTATTAACTTCATAGGAACTTCCTGCTCATAGATGATGCATCTGAATTGCAGATTTCATATATCAATGTATTGATACTTCCTTCCACACACACCACACACACACACACACACACACACACACACACACACACACACACACACACACACACACACACACACACACACACACACACACACACACACACACACACACGGATAATGAGAATGGTAATACAAATAATGATCATCACATTTAACGACTATTGTAAGGATGATAATGATAATCATAAACAAAAGGGTTATATTTCAGGTAAGGACGATACCTGCAATATTCATGATCATGATAACAATGCAGCTTTTATTTACAAAATGATATGCAAATAATTTTACCCAAAAATGATCAAAGAGAGAGTAGATGAGAAATGATAGAAATGTTTTGTCATGCACAGAAAATATAATTGGTCTTTTTCGTATGTTTTCTCTAAACATTGTACCAGCAGGAAAATACTTTCCATGATTTAGCGAGGAGAGAAGAAAGAGAGAGGGAGAAGGAGAGGAGAGAGCAATGAGAGAGGAAGGGAAGAGGAGGAGAGGAAGAGAGAGAGAGAGAAAGAGAGAGTGAGAGAAGAGAGAGAGAAGAGAGAGAGAGAGAGAGAGAGGAGAAAGAGAGAGAGAGAGAGAGAGAGAGAGAGAGAGAGAGAGAGAGAGAGAGAGAGAGAGAGAGAGAGAGAGAGAGAGAGAGAGAAGAGGAGAGAGAGAGAGAAGAGAGAGAGAGAGAGAAAGAGGAAGAGAGAGAGAGAGAGATAACCCACACCCCAACACAGCGAATGCAGTAGCGAAGAAAACAGAAAAGAAAAGTAAGAAAAAGAATAAGAAGAAATTGATTAACGAACGCGATGAAAAACGAGACGAAAAAATACAAAAAGTAAACAGTCACAAGCGCCAATACAGTCAGAAAATTGTTTACAAAGAAATGAAAAAAAAAAAAAAAAAAAAAACGTATCATTTGGTTTAATAACGAACTCGGGGATTATAACTTTTTTTTTTTCTTAAATGGTGAGTTTGGAATTTTGATATCCGAGACTAAATGTAAGCTTTCCATTTATTTTATTTATTTTATTTATTTATATATTTATTTATTTTATTTATTTATTTATTTTTTATTATTCATTTTTGTTTGATTCAAAGGACAACACAGCTGTAAACATGACAGCACCACACACACACACACACACACACACACACCACACACACACACACACACACCACACACACAACACATACATTTTTAAACTTTAATATATATATATATATATATATATATATATATATATATATATATATATATATATATATATATATATATATATATATCACTATAAAAAAGAGAGAAAGTAAGAGAGAGAACAAGAAAGAAGAGAAAATAGAATAAAGAAAAAAAAATATACAGAAAGAGGGGGATGTAGAAGGAAATGTAAAGAAAGAAAACAACAACAACAACAACAAAAACAACAACAACAAAAAACTATCGAATGAAAAGCCATGTCATCCTGCTTGCAATTGCTTGAGCACCGGTGTCGTGTGTAATGTTGAAGCGCGTCTTTCAGAATGTAATTTCAGTTATTACCTTTTTTGATAGATAAATAAGCAATGATTTGCAAAGCGTGCGACATTTTTTTATGTACTTATCGCAACCAAAAAAGGAGTAGCACTTAGCGCATAACTCCGCGAAGGCAATAACGTAACTGATGCAATAAATATATTGACATTGAAGGCCGTGTCACACTAGCACTTTTTCCGTCAATTTTTTTTTGACGATTTTATTTAACATAAATACAAACATTCTCGATATATAGCTCTTGGTTTGACGTTGCTTGGCTGAAAAAGTTGACGGAAAGGTTTTCAGACGGAAACGATCATTATCGTATGACTGGAGAATCGACAATTCGCTCAAAAATGGACAAAATTTCAGAAAATTTTCAAAATGTTGTTATTAAAGGGAACAGGTGACAGTTAAATATAGCAAAAGGGTTCATGTAGATCTTACAATAACGAAAATATTATTTCTCTCTCATTTTTTTCGCTTTTTTTTTTATAATGAACACGATACAATATTTCTCTTCTGTTCTCCACTGTTCTCCCACTCTCATGTTTTAAAAGTAGCTCTTATGATAGACGAACATAATTTCTTGTTTATTGTGTAGGAAAGGATATATTCAAAAGGAATGAACATCTTGACAGCATAAGTGATATAACAAGAGCACTTCGACTGAACATTCTACCAGAATAACTTACCAAGATCACTAAATAACAGTTATATATCCTTGTTATGTTGTTCCTCCTCGTTTACTTATTATTTCCATTTTCCCCATTTTCATATTCTTCTCTTCATCCTGGTTCTCTGTCCACGATGAACACTATTTCAACTGTTCATGTTTTTCTTCCGCAAACCCAATTTCATCTGTTCGTTATAGTTCTTCCACCTCCTCACTGAACGCCATTTTTTCCTGTTCATCATGAACCGTATTCATGTTGAAAAATGTAGAAAAAGGATGAATAAGAATGAATATCTTCACAATACATGAGATGTATTTGACTGGTTTCGAATGTATCTTCGTCTATATTCGGAACCGGTCAAATACATCGCTTGTATTGTGAAGATATTCATTCTCGTTCGTAGCTTTTCTACATGTTCATCACAAGTCCTTCCTCTCCACAATTCCATCTCACTTGAACATCTTATTCTTCCACCTCTACAGTGAACGCATTTCAAATCTCAATATATATATATATTTTTTTATCCACACTGTAAACTCTAATTCATATTTTCCTCAAAGGTCATCCACCTTCTCAATGAACTCCACTTCACCTGTTCATCACAGTTCATCCAAGTGTTCATCACAGCTGATCCACCTCAATGAACCTCACTTCACCTGTTCATCACAGTTCATCCACCTGTTAATCACAACTCATCCACCTTCTCAATGAACTCCACTTCACCTGTTCATCACAGTTCATCACAATCCAACTCATCACCTTTCATGAACTCCACTTCACCTGTTCATCACAGTTCATCCACCTCATTCAGCAAATTCCGCCCACCAGCGCATCCAAGATCCTACACCTCCTGGAATTCCTTTTCAATCGAAGCCCCACAGACACCTGAAGGAGTCAGTCACGTCTTCGCCAAAACGCACACACCAACGCTTACACACACACACACACACGACAACACAGACACACACAGACACAGCCACACAAACACACAACAACAACACCACACAACACACACACACACACACAAACCACACACACAAACACCACAACACACCACACAACAAACACACACACACACAAACAAGCGACACACGTTACAATCAACAACACACACACACATCCACCACTTAAGGAGGCGTACACCACAACCACAACCACACACACACACACCACACACCCACAACACACACACACACACACGGAGCTCACAGCATCTTAATGAGGGTACACGTCTCATCAATACGGGAGGATAAAGTAGATTCCCTTTGTCACGTCTTTGTTCACCAATGACACGTGTTGAGGGAGAAGGAGAGGGAAAGGGAGAAGGAGAGAGAGAGAGAGAGAGAGAGAGAGAGAGAGAGAGAGAGAGAGGAGAGAGAGAGAGAGAGAGAGAGAGAAGAGAGAGAGAGAGAGAGAGAGAGAGAGAGAGAGAGAGGGAGAGAGGGAGAGAGAGTGAGAGTAGGCATAGGCCTCAGGAAGCAGTGTTGTAAGCACTCCTAACAGGCTTTCAGGCACCTGTATTTACCACTAGCGACTGCTGACTCTGTTGAGGCAATTCCTCCGCTTCAGTCGGAAGTGGGGATGAGAAATGAGGAATGACGTAAGAGGGTAAAAGAAAGGAAGAGGAAGGGGGAGGAAAAGGCATGGGAGAGGGAGAGAGAGAGGAGGAAGGGAAGGAGGAAGAGAGAGGGAAGGAATTGGGAATCGGGCGAGATATCGAGAAAGTAGAAGGAATATATAAAGAGTGGATATAGAGAAATTGAATGAATTTAGGATGAAAATAGAAAGAAAAATGGATGAAGAAAGAAAGAAAGCGGAGAAAGAGGAGGTGAACGATGACCCAAGGAGAATCAGAGGAAGAAGGAAGAAGCAATAAGGAAGAAGACACTAAATAAACAATGCGGAAGACGACCCAAGTGGAACAATAATAAAGAGTGAATCATAAACAAAACACAAAACGCAATTATGGAAGATAGAAGAGAGAGAGAGAGGAAAAGAATAGACGTAACAAATGCTAGAAAGAGGAAAGAAGGGAGTAAAAAGGAAGGATAAGAAGGTCCGAAGAAGAGAAGAGGAGGAATAGAAAAAAAATAGGAAGAACGAAGGGGATTTTCGGTAGAGTGAAAGAAGAAGAGAAAGAAGAAATAGGAAAATGAAAAGGAAGAGAGAGGAAAACAGGGAGAAGGAAAGAGGAAAACAGAGAGAAGGAAAGAATAAAACAGAGAGAAGGAAAGAGGAAAATTAAGAGAAGAATAAAAAAAGAAGATAAGAGAAAGATTAAGAGAAGAATAAAAAAGAGAGAAGGAAAAAAAGAAGGAAAATGAAGAGAAAAAACAGAAAAAGAAGGAAAGAGAAAAACGACTTTAGGAAGAAGGCGAGGCAGGGAAGAGAACA
>NW_020870251.1:397706-403489 GCF_003789085.1 Penaeus vannamei | reverse complement strand
TAACTCCCTTGCCCAATCCACCCCTCTCCCCTCTCCCATTCCCTCCCCCTCCCACTCCTATCTCACCTATACCACCCTCTCCTCCCCTCAACTCTCTACCCTCCCTGCCAAATCACCCCCCTCTCCCTCTCCCCTCCCCCTCCCACTCTCTATCTCACTGCCCCATCCACCCCTCTCCCCCTCTCCCTCCACTATTCTATTCTCACTGCCCCATTCCACCCCTCTCCCTCCCCCATCCACTCTCTATTTCACTGCCCCACTTCCACCCCCTCTTCCTCACGTCCCCCCACCCACCCTCCTACTTGTTGTCACCTCGCTTGACCTCTCTTCTGAGCTGATAGCGGTGCAGGTGATCAGCTAATGGGTCAAGACAGGGATGAGGACGTCATTCGGTTTTGAGAAAGAGGAGGGAGGGAAGGGAGGGAGAGGCCTAAGAGGAGGAGGGAGAGGGATGAGGTGAGAATGAGTGAGAGGGAGAGGGAGGGAGGGAGAGGGAGAGGAGGGGGAGATCTGAGAGGAGAGGAGGGAGGAGGAAGGGAGGGAGGGAGGAGGCAGGAGGCAGGGAGGCAGGAGAGGGAGGAGAAGGGAGAGGGGAGGGAGGGAGGGATGAGGGAGGGAGGGAGGGAGCGGAGGAGAGAGGAAAGAGAGGAGAGAGGATGAGAGAGAGTTAGAGAGAGAGAGAGAGAGAGAGAGAGGAGAGAGAGAGGAGAGAGAGAGAGAGAGAGAGAGAGAGAGAGAGAGAGAAGAGAGAGAAAGAAGAAAGAAAAGAAAAGTTATTGGAACCGTCTGATATTACAACTCATGAATACGAACATATTCAGGAAAAAATTGACCTGCAGATGAGAAACAAATAATATGCTTATAATCGACATTAATGTTGAATCGTATTATAAACCTAATTAAAAAATGCCACTTTTAATCATTTGTCTTCTTGTGGCGCGATGACTGATAAACCTTTTTAGTTGAAAGATGTGCAAGATCGCAGAAAGACTGTGAACTAGTGGAAAGGGACGTCAATCAATTCAAATCCAAACTTGGTGCTATTCAGGTTTGACTCACACTCATTCACTAAGGCGGGCACTTTCACACTTCTGCGCTTTCTGAACACTTTCAGGCTCACACATGTTTTGGTGTGCATACACTTTGTTTCTCTCTGTCTGTCTGTTCGTCTGTTGGCTCCCACTCCTCTCCTCTCTCTCTTTCTTCTCCCTCTCTTTTCTTCTGTTGATTCTCTCCTCTCTCGTGCTATCTCTCTTCTTCTCTCTCTCTCCTCTCCTCTCTCTCTCTCTCTCTTCTCCTCTCTCTCTTCTTCCTCTCTCTCTCTTCTCTCTCCTTCCCCTCCCTCCCTCCCTCCCTCCCTCACTCGTCATCCCTCCCTCCCTCCTTCCTTCCTTCCTTTTCCTTAACCTTCCTTTCCCTCCCTCCCTCCTCTTCCCTCTCCCTCTCTCCCCCTCCCTCCCTCTCTCTCTCTCTCTCTCCTCTCTCTCTCTCTCTCTCTCTCTCTCTCTCTCTCCCTCCCTCCCTCCCTCCCTCACTCACTCCCTCCCTCCTTCCTTCCTTTCCTTCCTTCCTTCCTCCCTCCCCTCCCTCCCTCCTCTCTCCCTCCCTCCCTCCCTCCCCTCTCTCTCTCTCTCTCTCTCTCTCTCTCTCTCTCTCTCTCTCTCTCTCTCCTCTCTCTCTCTCTCTCTCTCTCTCTCTCTCTCCCTCCCTCCCACACACACACACACACCCCTCTCTTCTCTCCTTTCTTCCTTCCTCCACCTCTTCCTTTTGCCTACAGTACACACACGCATTCACATACTCACTCACCAACACCCAAAGAAACTCAACAAACATAAAACAACGACCAATAAAGGAAAAATAAAAACAAACAACACCCCCATAAAACAACAAAAACAACACACCCCCCAAAAAAAAAAACACCCCCTCCTAAAAAAAAAAAAAAAAAAAAAAAAAAAAAAAAAAAAAAAAAAACTTTTAAAAATCTCAAAACCCCAACGCAACTTCGACACGTCTCCCAGAGAGCTTCTCAAAGTCCTAACTAACCCCTTTTCTTTTTTCTTTCAGGTAAGTGGAGGCGACACCATAGGCGGCTCGTGTTACTTGAGAGGGTAAAGTTAGCGTCCCCGAGAGTGGGATAAAGTGGAGGGGCACTTATAAAGGTCCTTATTCTAGCCGTAAGTATGGGGCTACTACTTATAAGTGTATGTATGTAAAAAAATAGTATAGGACTACCTTTTCTAAGTGTATAAAAGTATTTGGCAGGTCGAGGTAAAGAACTCTAAAGAACGCTTATAAGTGCATGTACGAATGGGTTTATGGAGGACTGAACTTTATAAGTATATGTACTTACGAAAGAACTCTACTGTATAAGTACATGTGCGTGTATGGTGGTACATGACCCTTCTTTGTAAGGTGTAATAATGTGTGCGCACCTTTTCGGTAAAAGAATTCCTTTTATAAGTGTATGTACGTACAGGTTGGTAAAGAACTCACTTACACACGTATGTACGTACGTAAGTAATAAAAAAGCTCCACTTTATTAGTGTTACTTCAGTATGCGTTGGTAAAAAACTTCCGTACTTAAGTGTATGTACGTATGTTAGCAGTAAAAAAATATACTTTATTAGTTTCATTTAAGTACGAGTTGGTAAAGACCCTCTTTTGTAAGTGTCTGTAAGTACAAGTGTGGGCGTGAGGTGTCGCTGGCGAGAATAAGCAGTTTTAATTTTTTATTATCTTTTTTTTATTATATTTTTATTTTATTATTATTTTTGTTATTATTTTATAAAAATTAAATAATTTTCCTTTCGTTGGATTCAGTCACGTGACTCGCAAGCAATCAGGCGGATGGACTTTTGATTAATAACTTTCGCGTTTTCTCTTTTTGATGGCTGGCGTCGGCTGTTAGTGGGTGCAGTTTTATTATATTATTATTATTATTATTATTTTTTTTTTTTTTGGGTGGGGGTGTCGATTTCTGAAGGAGACTTTTGGTTAATGCATTTAAAAAATCCTTTTTTTTTTTTTTTTGCTTTTGATTTCGAAAGTGGTAATTGATATATATATATATATATATATATATATATATATATATATATATATATATATATATATACATATATTTATATATATATATATATATATATATATATATATATATATATATATATATCTTTTTTTCTTTTTTTTCTTTTCTCTCTCTCCTAATTCCATTGTTTGTTTGTAGTCTGGGTTTTCAATCTGAATAAACATTCTTTCTAAAATTTCCTTTCGGATTTTTTGAAATCATATCTACGAGGGGATTATTTACTTGATTTGTGACATCAAACAGCATGAAATTTGATAATAACGAAAAAAAATAACATCTTCGAGAAGGGAGGAATAAAGCGTGACGTTTCGACGATAGAAAACTCCTCATCAGGTGATCAGGTTTTGGCCTTAAGGTGTAATTTTTAAGGGAAACGTCATGAAGTTTCGTCCTTATTGATATTGCGTGTCATTTTATCTTCGTCTTTTGTTTTTGTAATATTATGGATTGTTCTCAATCAGTTGAGAGAGAGAAAAAAGGAGGAACGGAGAAAAGGAGAGAAAAGGAAAAGGAGAGAAGGAGAAATATATACATAGATATGGATAAACAGACAGAAAGAGAGAGAAGAGATTGATTCTGATACGTCATAAAAAGCACTTTTTTTGTTTTGTTTTTTTCTCTATGCTTCGTTTCGATCTTCTCTCCAATGCTTTTGTTTACAACTTGCAAGCTCAAGGCCGGTCATGCCAGCGCTATGTTCAAGGTCGTGAATAAAACAACTTTTTGTTACGGTTTTATTTTACAAGGAAGTGCAAGTGACTTTACTCACCTGACTTTTTTTTTCATTTTTTATTGTCTTTGTGATATTCCACCATCGTTTTCTCCCTTATGGTAATTAATTAAATAGTATATTGGATATTAATGATGTATTTAATACAAGGATGAAACATCACCTTCTCTTTTCTCGTGTTAGAGTTTGTTTCGTCTTCAGGTTTTGTTTCAGAAGTTAATCTGCTTTCGTCTTTTGTATCCTCTTGACTCTTTGTTTTACTCTTTATTCTCTCATCTCTCTTCTCTCTCTCTCTCTCTCTCATTCGTTTCTTTCTCTCAACTCTTCTTTTCCTTTATCTACTTTTTTCGTTATTCCTTTCATTCCCCCGTCCACTCTTCCCTCCCTCCCCTTCCAGTACCCTCTCCGTCCCTCCCCTCCTCTCCCCCCTCCCCCTCCCCCTCCCCTTCCAGTACCCTCTCCGTCCCTCCCTTTCCATTACTCCCTCCTCTTCCCCCCGCCCTCTCCCCCTCCTCTTCCAGTACCCTCTCCGTCCCTCCCTTTCCTTTACTCCCTCCTCTCCTCCCCTTTCCTTCCCTCGTCCACTCTTCCCTTCCCCTCCTCCTCCCCCTCCCAGCCAAGAGGAACCAGGCTGCCTACACTCGCGCAGTCACGGTTTCCTCGTATTCCTAACGGCTATGGTGAAGGCGATACCCACAACAAACTCTTGAGCTCGAGTGGGTATTTGATGCCTCTCTCGGCCCGCCCTTAGTCTCTCATTCTCGGTGTGTCTGTGTCGGTCTGTCTCTGATTCTCTGTCTCTGTGTGTGTCTCTGTCTCTGATTCTCTCTGTCTCTGTTTCTCTCTCTCTCTGTGTCTCTGTCTCTGTCTCTGTCTCTCTCTCTCCTCCCTCTCCTTCCTTCTTTCTCTTTCCCCCCCCCCCCCTCCCTCCCCCTTTCTCTCTCTCGCTCCCTCTCCCTCTCTCTCTCTCTCCCTGTACACCTGTTCCCCACGCGAAGCCGCACACGAACACATAATCACTCAAAAAGATATCTTTTCTCGAGAGATATTCACGAGTGTCTATACCTACGTGCGCGTGTACATGTATGCTCAGTCACAGAAGGTTGTGCCCGCCTGGTTATTTATCTATTTTCCTTTCCTGTTATTATTGTTATAGTTATCATTATTATTAGTGGTAGTTTTATCATTATTATGAGTAGTAGTTGTAGCATTATAATTATTATCTTCAGTAATATTATTAGTACCATTATCATTATTACTACAAGATGCATTATCATTATCATTACTATTAGTAGTATTATCATTATTAGTATTACTAATAATTACTATTGATGTTATCATTATTATTGTTACTATTAGTAACAATAATAGTGATAATATTACAAATAGTACTAATGCTACTAATAGTGTCAGTGATAGCAATGCCATTAGTAGCATTATTATTATCATCACTATTAGTGGTATTATCATTATTATTACTATTAGTGGTATTATCATTATTATTACTATTAGTGGTATTATCATTATTATTACTATTAGTGGTATTATCATTATTATTACTATTATTTAGATTATCATCATCATTATTGATATTTATATTATCATTATTGTTATTATTGGTAGTATTATCATTATTATTACTATTAGTGGTATTATCATTATTATTACTATTATTTAGATTATCATCATCATTATTGATATTTATATTATTTTATTGTTATTATTATTGGTAGTATTATCATTATTATTGCTATTAATAATTGATATGATTTACATACGATTGTGTTTATATTTCGTCCGTTCGCTTCTCTTCGTTCGCACGTTATACCTGACACGTATTCCAAAATCTTGTTTCATTTGTCCGAGGCGTTGAAATCGTTTAATTTTGATGTAAAATTGGGTGATAACTGACGTGAATATTAAATAAAAACGCGCGTGCCATCGTGGTTCTATTAGAATCCT
>NW_020870251.1:389123-390616 GCF_003789085.1 Penaeus vannamei | reverse complement strand
AAAAAAAAAGAGTTTCCCCCCAATTTTTTCTTTTGGAAAAATCTTTTTTTTTTTTTTTTTTTTTTTTTTTATGAAAAAAAGGTCCCAATCGAAAAAAAAAAAATATGGGGAAGATTTAATTAATTTTCTGAACCGAAAAAAAATTTAAGTAATAAAAAACAAAAATTTTTTTTAAGAAAACAATTGGTGGATTTTGGCCAAAAGGTAAGACCGAATGATTACAAAAATAATATTTTTTTTTTCCCTTTAATGTTCCGATAAATAAGAGGGAAGATAAATCAAATAAATTAAGATAGACAAGAAAAATAGACAGAGATTTGAGAGTGAGAAAGTGGAAAAATGAAGAATTGAGAATAGGAATGGGAAATAAGAAGGTGAGAGTTGAGGAGAAGAGAGAAGAGAGAGAAGAGAGAGAGAAAGAAGAAGAGGAGAGAGAAGAGAGAGGAAGAGAGAGAGAAAGAAGAGAGGAAGAGAGGAGAGAGAAAGAAAAAGAAGGTGGAGAAGAAAGAGTGGAGAGAGAGAGAAGAGAGAGAGAGAGAGACGAAGAGAGAGAAGAGAAAGAAAAAGAGAGGAGAGGGAGAGAAGAGAAGAGAAGAGGAGAGAGAAGAGAGAGAGAGAGAAAGAGAAGAAGAGAGGAAGGAAAAAAGCCAACAATAACAGTATAAAAAGAGTTGTTTGTTCCAAACGGCCATATGCCAACCATAGCATTAGCATGTGTGTGCGGAGGAGGAGGAGGAAGGAGGAGGAGGAGGAGGAGGAGGAAGGAGAGGAGGAGGAGGAGGAGGAGGGAGGAGGGGAGGAGGAGGAGGAGGAGGAGGAGGAGGAAGTGAGGAGGGGGGGGGGAGGAGGGGAAGGAGGAGAAAAAGAAGAAGAAGAAGGAGGAGGAGAGTTGGAGGGGGGGAGAATGAAAGAAGAATAAGCATATGAGAGGGAAGTGGAAGTGGAGGAGGAGGCCAACGCGACGAAAAAGAAAAAAAGAAAGAAGGAAAACCGGAAAGAGAAGGAATTACGAAGAAAAAACATGTCCTGAAGACGTAATCTAAAATACAACCATAAACAAAAAAAAAATAAAAAAATAAAAAAATAAAAATAAATAAATAAATAAATAAATAAAAATAGACATAAAATGACTGGATATCGGGGCTAGGATAAAGACAATAAACACAACAACACAACAACAAAACAACAACAACAATAAAATAACAAATAAATAAAATAAGAAATAAAGACAGAATAGGCAACCCCCCTCCCCCCTCCCCCCCTCCCCGTCCAAGGTGCCAGCCCTAATCATGTGTTGCGGCGGCTGTAGGCACTTGTCTCTGTCTGTTTATCGGCCTGCTTCTCTTCCTCTTTCTCTCGTCCACTAGGCACTCTCTCTTTCGCCCTTCTCCTTTTCTCGTTTTCATCTTATTCGTATTCGTTCTTATTTTTTCTACACTTTTATTGCGTATCTTCTCACTTCCTCCCCTTCCTTCTACTTCCCATCGCATTTT
>NW_020870251.1:381623-384123 GCF_003789085.1 Penaeus vannamei | reverse complement strand
GGAAAGAGGGAAGGAGGGAGGGTGGCGGCTAATATCCGAGCTACTGTGAGAGAGATAGCGAAGGGGGGAGGGGGGGAGAGGGGAATGGAGGGAAGGAAGGGAGAGAGAGGTGGAAAAGAGGGAAAGGGGGAAGAGGGAAGAAGGGAGGGAGAAGGGTGGCGGCGAATATCCGAGCTACTGCGCTCGCGCTCTGAGTCAGAGAGATAGCGAAGGGGGGGGGGAGGGGAAGGGGAAGAGGGGAAACAGAAGAAGGAATGGGAGAGAAGAATGTGAAAAGAGGGAGGAAGAGAGGGAGGCGGCTAATATTCGAGCTACTGCGCTCCGCCTCTGAGTCAAAGAGAGATAGCGAAGGGGGGGGGGAGGGGAGGGGAAGGGGAAGAGGAGAAACAGAGAGAAGGAAGGGAGAGAGAGAATGTGAAAAGAGGGAGGAAGGGAGGAAGAGAGGGAGGAGGCGAATATCCGAGCTACTGTGCTCCGCCTCTGAGTCAAAGAGAGATAGCGAAGGGGGGAGGGGGAGGGGAAGGGGAAGAGGGAGAAACAGAGAGAAGGAAAGGAGAGAGAGAATGTGAAAAGAGGGAGGAAGAGAGGAAGAGAGGGAGGCGGCTAATATTCGAGCTACTGCGCTCCGCCTCTGAGTCAAAGAGAGATAGCGAAGGAGGAAGAGGAAGAGGGAGAAATAGAGCTACTGTGCTTTGCCTCTGAATTAAAGAAATAGCGAAGGGAGAGGGGATGTAAAGGGAAGAAAGGGAGAGAAAGGGAGGATGGGAAAAGAGGGAGTGAGAGAAGTAGGGAGGGATGAAAGGTAAGGGAGGAGAATGTGAAAGGTGAGAAGAAAGAAAAGGAAGGAAGGGAGTTAAAGATGAAGGAAGGAAGGAGAGAAAGAAAGAGGAAGAGAAAGAAGAGGGAAAGAGGTCAGGAAATTGGACGAAGATGAGAAGCGGGAAGTAAAAAAAAAGGGAAGGAGAGGAAGGCAAGAAATGGGAAGAAGGCGGACGGAAGGAGATAATATGAAGGCTAAAAAAGGGAAGGAGAGGAAGGCAAGAAATGGAAAGAAGGCGGACGGAAGGAGATAATATGAAGGCTGAGAAGGGAACAACGCGAACGGAGGCTCTAAGCTCGTTTGCCTCCCTTGCCTCCCTATCCCATTTCGGGGCTGCTGTCTTTCATTCCGCGAGGCTGTTTCATCATCAGGGTCTCTGCGTGTCTATGTTCTCTCTCTCTTTCTCTCTCTCTCTCTTGTTTTCACTCTTTCTCTCTCTCTCTCTCTCTTCGCTTTCTCTTCTCTCTCGTTTTCACTCTCTCTCTCTCTGTTTTCACTCTCTCTCTCTCTCTCTCTCGATTTTACTTACTCTCTTTTATTTTTCTTTCTCTCGCTTTCTTTCTCTCTCTCGCTTTCTTTCTCTCTTTTCTCTCTTTTCTCTCTCTCTCTCTCTCTCTCTCTCTCTCTCTCTCTCTCTCTCTCTCTCTCTCTCTCTCTCTCTCTCTCTCTCTCTCTCTCTCTCTCTCTCTCTCTCTCTTTTTCCTTTCTCTTCTTCTTTCTTTTCTTTCTCTCTCTCTCTTTCTTTCCCTTGCCCTTTCCCCTTTGGACACTTATTATCACGCTTTCTATTCTTTTTGATCTACTCTTTTGTTTCTCGTTTTCTCCCTCTTCCTGTCCCTTCGTCTTTATTTTTTCTTCCCCGTGTCCCTCTCCCCTCTTTTCCCCTCTCCCCTCCGCGTCCAAACACCTGGCTCGTCCCCACACACTGCAGTTCTTTCTCTTTTCTTTCTCTCTCTATCTGTCTGTGTTGTCTGTCTGTCTGTATCTGTATTCTCCTCTCTCTCTCTCTCTCTCTCCTCCTCTCTCCTCTCTCATCTTCTCTCTCTCTCTCTTTCCCTCCCTTTTTCCCCTCTCTCTCCCCTCCTCTTTCCCCCCTCTCTCGTCCTCCTCCCTTTCCCCCTCTCTCTCCCTCCCTTCCCTTTTCCCCCCTCTACTTTCCCCCCTCCCTTTCCCCCTCTCTCCCCCTCCCTCCCCCCCTCTCTCTCTCCTCCCTCCCTTTCCCCCTCTCTCTCCCTCCCTCCCTTTCCCCTCCTTCCCCCCTCTTTCCTCCCCTCCCCCCTTCTCCCCCTCTCTCTCTCCCTCCTCTCTCCCTCTCTCTCCCTCCCCCTCTCCCCTCTCCTCTCTCTCCCTTTCCCCCTCTCTCTCCCTCTCCCCTCTCCCTCCTCCTCTTTCCCTCTCTCTCCCTCTCCCTCTCCCCTCTCTCTCCGTCTCCCTCTCTCCTCCCCTTCCCCTCTCTCTCCCTCTCTTCCCCTCTCCCCCTCCTCCTCTCCCCTCCCTCCCTCTCAAATCCAACGTTAGGGAGCACAGATTAACTTTACCATGAGTGATGTTGCAGCGGCAAAAATCATGGTAGGGGGGAGGGGGGATGGAGAGAAAGAGAGAGAGGGGAGAGAAATTTTTAAACAAAACGAGGGAGACGAGAAAAAAGACAGGGGGGGAGGGGAGGAAATGGACGAGGGG
>NW_020870251.1:324487-349487 GCF_003789085.1 Penaeus vannamei | reverse complement strand
AGAAGGAACAATGAAAGAAGAGAGAAAAAAAGCGATAAAGAAGAAGAATGTATGAAAGGAAAAGCGATAAAGAGGAAGAATGTATGAAAGGAAAGAGGATAAAGAGGAAGATATAAAAAAAAAAAATATGAGGAGGCGCATGAAGAAGAAATTGAAAAAAAAAGAGATGAAAGGAGGAAGAGCGAGAAAAAACGGAAATGCAGATCGTAACAGCGGCAAAGGTAAGAAAGGGAGGAAGGGAGAAACGGAGAAAGGAAGGAAGCGAGAAAGGAAAGGGCGAGAAAAGGAGAAGTGGAGGAATGGAGAAATCAAAGAAACTAGAGGGAAACGAAAAAAAAAAGAAATCAAGAAAGGGAAATGGAAGGGGTGAGTATAAAGAGAAGTGGAGGAATGGAGAAATCCGAGAAAAGAGAAGGAACGAGAAATGGGGAAATCGAGAAAGGGAGGGAGCGAGAAAGCAAGGGTGAGAATAAGAGAAGTGAGAAGAGAAATCGGAAAGGAGGAGAAAAGGAAAAAATCAAAATCAAAAAAGTAAGAGAAAAGAAAAAGAAGGAGAACATGAGAAAGAGAGAGAGAGAACAGAGAATCGAGAAACGGAGAAATGAGAGGGAGAAGAAGTGAGAGAAACGAGAGAAAACAGGAGAGGGAGGGAGAAGGAAGGACGAGAAAAAGATAAGTGGAGAAACTGAAAAGAGAAGAACGAAAACGAGAAATCAAGGAGAGGAGAAAAGATAAGGAGAAACGAGAAATCGAGAAAGAGAAGGAAGAGAAACGGAGAAATCAAGGAGAGAGAGGAGAGAGGGCTCAGCCGGCCCGTAAAGACCGCGAGAGGGATCAGACGCAGCGAGCCCGAAGGAGGTAATGCGAGGGCCGTTCGACGTTTCCTTTCCCGGAGGCGATGCCGTTCCGAGGCTTTGACCGGTTTCCCTTGATGTCCCCCTAGCCCCCCCCACCCCACCCAAGGCTCGGTTTCCCTTCGACGCAAACCCCGCTCGCAGGTCGCTCTTCCGCGTCCTTGAATCTTCTTGAAAAACCCTTGACGTCCTTGAACTCAGAAACGCCTTGGATGTCGGGAACGTCCTTGATGTTCGAACGTCCTTGGATGTCGGGAACGTCCTTGATGTTCGGGACGTCCTTTGGATGTTCGGTCGGACGTCCTTGGATGTTCGGGAACGTCCTTGGATGTTTCTGGACGTCCTTGATGTTCGGAACGTCCTTGGATGTTCGGGAACGTCCTTGATGTTCGGAACGTCCTGATGGAGATGTTGAACGTCCTTGGATGTTCGGAACGTCCTTGATGTTCCGTCCTTGGATGTTCGGGAATGGATGTTCGGGAACGTCCTTGGATGTCGGAACGTCCTTGAATATCCACATACATAAACAAACTAACTTGGCTAAAAGTACAATAAATGCAACTATAATGCATACTGATTCATAAATGGTCCAAGGTTTTTATCTAAAGTTTACCCTTCCAACGGTAGGCAACACAACCTGTGTCCAAACAAGACAAGTTAACTGCCCATGTCGAAAGATCACGTACAGACATAGGGACACGACTAACACATGATATGGAACCAACTGCCTTATAATATAAGAAACATGCAAGACACAAATAATATCAATAAAAGGAACATCTCATAAATTACCAGTGACATCAGGTTTCAAAATATAAGAATAGACAAGATTTACATGTATTTGATTTCTATGTGTAACATTATATGTACAGTAATATCACTATAATACATACATACACATATATATATATATATATATATATATATATATATATATATATATATATATATATATTTATATATATATTGTAAGAAATGGAATAAAGTATTTTGAATCTGAATATCTTTGGACGTCCTTGAAATTCATTGAGTGTCCTTGAAAGTCCCTGAACGTTCTTCGATATCTCTGAACGTCCTTGAATGTCCGCAAATGTCCTTGGATCTCCCTGAATGCCATCGAAGTCCTTGAATGTCCTTTCTTTTCTTTGTCTTTGTACATCCTTGGACGTCCTGAAATGTCCTTGAAAGTCATGAATGTCCCAAAAAGACCTTAAATGTCCTTAAATATCCTTGGACGTCCTTGGAACATCCTTTAGTGTCTTAGAACATCCTTAAATGTCACTGAACATCCTATATTCAACGAATGTCCTTGAACCTCCCTGAACGTCATCGAAGTTCCTAAAGGTCCTTGAATGTCCCTGAACAACCCTGAACGTCCTTAAGTGTGTCCATATATGTGTGCGTGCGTGTGTCCGAATCCCTACCCGTGTGTTTTAATGCAATTATTTCAGAGCAATGTAATCTAAATTCTATTAAGTATTTAGTTTCTGGCGCTGCGATCAAATGCATTGCATAATGAATAATTAAAAAGGATAATTTCGTAATAAAAACAATTTCGCGTTTCTCGCTGATGTTTCTCCGACTTGAATAATCCAATTTTCTCGTACTCCCTTCAAGCATTATCAAGTGCAATGGATACTGCCACGATACTATGTAAATGTAGTCTGTAGTGCGGTGTGTGTGTGTGTGTGTGTGGTGTGTGTGTGTGTGTGTGTGTGTGTGTGTGTGTGTGTTCGTGTACGTTTGCATGTGCGTGTGTATGTGTATGTGTGCGCGGCTTGTGTGTGACCGAATATCCATGTATATATGTGTTATTCATACTTTCACCCACCCGCACCCTCCCAGCCCTGACCCAGCCACCGACGCTGCCAGGCCGCCCCCCCCCCCCCCTCTCTGCTCCTGACAGCCCGGACGGAACAACAACGACGCTGAAAGCCCGACCGCAAACCCCTGGCTTGACTGCGCCGCGCTGGAATTCTTGGCTGCTATTTTCATTATCAGTTGATTAGGCCAATTTGGGGAGTGCGCTACCTCTGTGCTGAAGCGAATTGCATTTATGTAAATCTTTTTTTTTAGCGGACTCTGTGTGATGTTACGGCTGGAGCGCGTGGGTGGGGTGGTGGTGGTGGTGGTTGGGGGGGGGAGCGGGTTATTAAAGTTTTCATTACACAGATTCACAGATTCCTTTGTTGGTGGGATTTGACTTCCTTCGTGATCCTTTTACAATCTCTTGATCAAGTTAGAAGGAATTAGTATATATATATATATATATATTATATATATATAATATATATATATAATTATATATGTGTGTGTGTGGTGTGTGTGTGTGTGTGTGTGTGTGTGTGTGTGTGTGTGTGTGTGTGTGTGTGTGTGTGTGTGTGTGTGTGCGTGTGCGTGTGTGTACACACATTTTGCAGCATAATGCTTATACATGTACACGAGTATCTACCAATCAATCAACATGCTGCATGTGTGCATTTGGTAAATCTGGAGGATATAGAATTTCAGTACAAACATGAAATGCTACTAAAGTGGAAGAACATGCAAATTAATCAGGGAAGTCAAACTTAAAGCGCGGAAAGACATAATTACGTCATAATATCAAAACAAAAGTGTCGAAATTTGTCGCTCGCAAAGTCCCATAAAGTCAATGTAAACAAACCATGTAACTCAGAAGATGGCGCTCAAGAAAGTAGTGCGTGCGCTGCTATCTATCGTTTGATAGACATTTACGCGTAATTTCAAGTTGATTTTCGACACTTGCTCTCCAAACGATATTAATTACCATCATATTAATTCATTTAACTGATTTCTATAATCTATTCACATCTTACGCTCTTCAAAGTTTGGTGTGACGTCATTGTATGGCGCATTGATACCTTCAAATATCCGTAAAAACGGTTATTTTTGTGGGAAATTTTGGCTCATTGCGATAAATAGGTTTTCTTTCCAGTTTTACAATGGAGCTTGCGTGGGAGACCCATGTATGCTCCCTTCACCCCCTAAAACCCCCGATTCCCCACGTGTCCCCCAAGATCGTAGGAATAGGGGGGGGAAACATAGAAAAAAACAAACATTCCATCTCCTCTAGAATTACGTGCATGTTAACATCATTGCATATCAATCCCCATAGTAAATGCCCCATTTCCCCGCCGTTATAAAAACCCCCCAAAGGGCCCCCCCGGGGGGACCCCGGGAGGGGCGCCCAGGGGGCCCCCCGCCCCCAAAAAAAAAAGAAACCCCCCCGGTTTTCCCCCGCCCCCCCCCCCCCAAAACTCCCGACGGATGGCCCCAAACCGCCCATTCCCGCCGCGTCGCTCCGTCCGTCCATCCCCGACGGNTGATATCATCCTTGCATCAACAGAGAGTCACTTTTTCTCCTAAAATGAACAACCCACCATTTAACTATTAAACTGGGTTGTACGGCCACAAGTATCTTGTCCGTTGTGCCTTTAAAGAAGAACTTAAAGTTACACAAACCCAAAATGCGCCCTGGTAAACATAATATATTAATTAACATAAAAAAAAAAAAAATGAATGCGAATTAATCAATCAATGAGAAAGAGAGAGAGAGACATGAGACCGAGCGGAGCTTCGAGGAAGGAGGAGAGCGAGTAGAGCCCGGAGAGACAGATGAAGAGAGGAAGAGGCTAAGAGGAGATGAGAAGGAGAGAGAAGAGATGACAGACGAGAGGGAGAAGGAGAGCAAGAGAGAAAGTAGAGTGACATAGAGACGAGAAAGCCGGGATCTCCCAATAGAGTGACATTAAAAAAGAGAGAGAAAAGGGGAGTACATTAAAGAAGAGAAGATAGAATAATTTGACATTTAACGAGAAGAAAGGGAAGAGGAAAGGAAGGGAAAGGAGAGAAAGAGGAAACGAAAAGAGAAAAGAGATAAGAGTGGAGGAGAAAACGACGAAAAGACTAAGGAGTAGATAGGAAAGGAGTTAGGATGTTGATGCAGAGAGGAGAGAACGTTCTTGCGTGAGATCGAGGAGGAGAGAGCGCGGACGAGGCGGCGCTGGTCCGCGGGGGAACGGCGAGCCGCCTGGCATGACGCGCAATTAGTGAATCAAATCGCCTCCCGCGCGCACGTCGCCGAAGGGAGGCGGCGGCGGCCGGACCGCTCTTCGGCGTCGCTCGAAGGAAAAGTAGAAAACAAAAGAGGCAAAGAAGCTCAGATGAATAGTCTTCCCGGAGGGGGAGACCGGGAGGGGTAATAAAAACAGGGTCTGGGCACGTGCGCCAGGCGGGCACGAACGCTCCCACGTGCCTCACGTTCCACCAGGGTCCAGCGCCTCCGCGGCCGACGCCATTAGCACTTATCGCCTGCCAATCCGCCTATCTGCCTAGCAAATCCCCCGGCGCAGCCACGCGCAGCACTCCAGCCTGGCCCAATAGCTGTTCCATCTCTCATTCTCCATGGCCATCATATTAGCTATTTATCTGACATTTTCCCCAATCGAGCGCAATGAATAATCATTAGCCGTTCCACTTACATGCTCTCTCTCCCCGCCGACTGCACCAACCAATCCACAAACCGCTCAATCTCGACGTAAAGACCCCTCCCTCTCCCCCTCTTCCTCCCTGCACCCCCGCTCCCCCTCTCCCTCCCCCCAGCAGAGCGCTCATCATTCTCGAACCTTCTTACACAATCGTCAAAATAAAACCTATCCGTCGATGTTCTGCGCGGCCCCCGCCCCGATCGCTTTCATTCTCCCGACGCCTAACTTGGACATCTCAGCCTCGTCCGTTCCCCCCTGTGCCTTCCCTCTCCGCCCAGCCGTGATGCCCCCCCCCCCTCCCCCGTCCTGGTCAAATGTTATTAATTTCTCGCCTAATCACGACTGTCGCCTTGTCTTCCTGACCGCTGATTAGCATGGCATTCCACTAAAGCTGACTGGGCAATTAACTGCGCCAAATACATTACGAACACATCACAGCCATTGAGCGTTTGGGCCCCAGATCGCCGACGATTGCATTCCCGGCCCATTCTACTACAATCTATCGCCTAGTACGACAGCCTACCAGTTTATAATACAGTTTTTATTGACAGTGAGAGCTGTGTACCTGAGCCTGCGCTTAAGACGATTTTCCGGTGTATAAAATGGGGAAAACAGACCGAATATACACAACCTACATACAGTGTAATGAGGATGAGAAGGAGAGGGAGAGGAAGGGAGGAAGAGGGAGGGAGGGAGGGAGGAGGGAAGGAGGGAGGAGGAGGGAAGGAAGGAGGAGGAAGGAGGAGGGGAAAGGAAGGGAGGGAGGAAGAAGGAGGGAGGGAAGGGAGGGAGGAAGAAGGAGGAGGAGGAGAGAGAGAGAGAGAGAGAAGAGAGAGAGAGAGAGAGAGAGAGAGGAGAGAGAGAGAGAGAGGGAGAGAGAGAGAGAGAGAGAGAGAGAGAGAGAGAGAAGAGATACAAGAGAGAGAGAGAGAGAGAGAGAGAGACAGAGAGAGAAGAGAGAGAGAGAGAGAAGAGAGGAGAGAGAGAGAGAGAGAGAGAGAGAGAGAGAAGAGAGAGAGAGAGAGAGAGAAGAGAGAGAAGAGAGAGAGAGAGAGACAGAGAGAGAGAGAGACAGAGAGAGAGAGAGAGAGAGAGAGAAGAGAGAGAGAGAGAGAGAGAGAGGAGAGAGAGAAGAGAGAGAGAGAAGAGAGAGAGAGAGAGAGAGAGAGAGAGAGAGAGAGAGAGAGAGAGAAGAGAGAGGAGAGAGAGAGAGAGAGGAGAGAGAGAGAGAGAGAAGAGATACAGAGAGAGAGAGAGAGAGAGAGAGAGAGAGAGAGAGAGAGAGAGAGAGGAGAGAGAGAGAGAGAGAGAGAGAGATGAGAGAGAGCGAGAGAAAGAGAGAGCGAGAGAGAGAGATACAGAAAGAGAGAGAGAGAGAAGAAAGAGAGAGATACAGAAAGAGAGAGAGGAGGGAGAGGGGAGAGACGACTTATTACCCCACGAGTCTGACATTAGCATTGGCCGCATCGCTGCGCTTTGATGAACTCGTCTCCGATTAACGTACCACTTTTTCCCGCTCTTATCTTCTGGCTTTGATTGCTTTAAATTTCCGAAACAAATACCAGCCGATTCGCCTTAGCCATACTGACATAACCTGATTAACAAGAGCACCCCCCCAAAAAAAAAAAAAAAAAAAAAGGCATCATCTCATAATCCGTAGTTGCCTCGAGCCGAGAGTTCTTAATCTCGCCCCAATCTCCCAGGCCCGAGTGGGTGATGGAGAGAGAGAGCATCCTTGACACCCTATGCATCTTCTTATCTCCCTCCCCTCTGCCCGGGATACGACGCTTATGGCTCACGTCCTCCTTGGGCAGGATCCGCGGAGGATGCTCGGCCCAGGACTACCCCGCACTAGCTGCGCATCCCACCTCGCGCATCGCTCTCCTCAACCTGCCGACCCTCGGCACACGGCTCACCCGACCCCCGGACTCAATCTCTCTCGGCAATTAGGTCTCTACTAACTCATACCACAAAAACATACTATCCCTTTTCGTCCGCTTCTTGAACGCGACTCACTCCTCCCGCGCGCTTTATCGATCCCACACATCGATCTTCTCACAGGCGCTTAAAACATATAAAAGATACGCTATAAGAAAACGACGATCTCATTGCTGACCCATTAAAAAGGGAACTGGGGGGGGGGGGTCGAGATCGTGTTGAAGGAAACACGTAGTATCGCCTCAAGACACACACGCCCTCTCGACTACACCACACCCCACTCCCAACATGCTGAGTTTAGTGACCAACGACCCACTCCGTACCTCCACGCCCGCGCCCATGCCGGACCCCTCCCACGGTACAAAACCACACACTCCCCGACTCAGTCCCAGCCCCCCACGCGCCACCCTACTAACGCCTATCTCCCACGCCTGGGCACAGGCCGATTGATAATCCCGGGCCCCCGCCCCACGCAACGCCACCGAGAGAAAAAAATACATGAGGGCGCCCGCAACCGCCAACCCATCGCGCCAAAACTCTGACCGCTTGCACGGCTCGTCCTACCCCTGCCCGACGCTTTACTGTGTAGTCCAGGCCGCGCACCTTCACCTCTCACCACCGCCTTTCATGTTTCGACCTGCCACCGTCCGTATTACGCACCGCTACTCTCGGCACACTCACACCATCCGCCTGTTAACGCAGAACACCCACGATCAGCGGCGAGCACCTCACAGTCCTTTTCCTCTCCTACCATCTCCTCCCCCCCTCCGGACAGCCCTTCGCTGTTTTATTTCTCAATCGGGTTCACTTCTGCTTTTTATCGTGTGTACTCTTGGCGGATCACGATTGCTGGGGATACCAACCACCATCCGCCATCGCTGGCCGCCTCCGGGCCCGCGGGGCGCGCTAACCAGATTTACGGTCGGGGAGGGGAACCGAAATCAGGCCGGGCGGAAGAGGCGGGAAACAGATATGCGGATGGGACCTTGCAGGCTATCTCGTGAAGGATGAAGGTGAAGGAGAGCGAGAGAGGAAGGAAACGAGTGGCAGGCAGGGATGCGCTTAGCAAGCAAGACTCTTTTGAGCGACGTTTCAGTGTTCCTCCGGCAGGGAGTTCGGCGACAGCACATCGGAGAGTCTCACGGGCCAGATTTCCGAGCCAGGAGCGCGGGGTCCCAGCGGCGCGCGGAGGACGTGGCTGGCGCGGTGGTCTTCCTCAGAGCGGAGAAGAATAGAGAGATGAAGGGATCGGGGGCAAGGGGACAGGGGGAGGCGTAAGGGAAGGGAAGGGTGGCGGGCGAACGACGGCGTGGGGGTAGGCTGCTGCCCCCGTCCGGCGCCTCCCAACATGAGGCACCCTGACCCGTGGGGCGCTCTGACACAGGTGCATGCTAACACCACACACCAGATACGCCTTGCTGCTTTGAAGGGACTACCCAAGCATCAGCAACATCTCCCTCCCCTCCAGTAGGCGCCCTTCTCCCAATCTCCTAACCAACAGCACGCGGACCACACAGCTCTCAGCCCCGCAACCACCACCTATCCACCGACACCTCAAGATCGAAGTCGTCGGACTGCACGTGAAGCCACCTGTCTACTCTGTCCCTTGCAGTGAAGAAATGGCTCTCGAACTTCGTTTCCCGAACTCACAAGCAAGGCGAGGCCGCCGCATTATCCCCGACCACTACCCGCAGCCGGAATGAGCGGGCCCCACTAACATCAAGTGTTTACACCCACGACGCGCATCGCCGGTGCAGGAGTCGACTCCAAGATATAAATAAACGCACGCCACTAACACCACAAGTTTTTCTACGTCGAAACAATATATTTCTAAATTTCTATCTTCATCAGCTCACTAGGCCATTTCTATTGTCCTGTCACGCACTATTTCATCATCCATGATATAATGCCCACGCCAAAACTCTGACAGCACGGACCCGACAGAACGTCAAAGCAGGGCCGATAAAAAGTTTCCAGTTCAAGTAAAAGAGGGGGCGGAAACCACGCAAGACTATCCTCACATGAAACTCAACAATCCACACAACTGATGTTAACTTCATTCACACGTATTCTGCACTAGGGATAAACGTCACACTGTTCAACTCTTCATAGCCCACATAGCACTAATACACCGGCAGTCAATGACTTCATTACACATCATATATCATTCAATATAGCTACACTCTCATAATATCTGTCATATTCGCAAATATAAAGCTGAAAGTTAACATATCGTATAATCACATATATTATACTACATATATTATATATTATTAGCTCATTATAATATAATTATTATCATTATAGATGTATACTCAGTATAATTTATATATGTAATGTGTGTTGTGTGAGAGATTTTATGAAAGTGTTTACATATTATATACATCGGTTTATTCGAGCTACTATACTGCATAACTATTGCACATTGGGCATGCGATACATCGCATGCAATAATAGACAATAATGAACCTATCTATGTGTGTGTATTATAATATACATATATAATAATACTATATATATAACATATTTAATACACGAGGTTAATGCTATTTTTCTATTAAGTAGCACTATATCGTTAATTATGTGTGTGTGTGGTGTTGATGGGTGTATATATGTAAGTGATATGTATCGTGTATTATGTGGTTGTGGTGTAATGTATAATAGTACCTCACATATACATATCTATAACTATAGTATACTATAAAGGTATAAGCTATATAATTATTGATATTTGGAGTAAATGTTTGTACGTGTGTGTGTGTATATAATCTACACTACATATTTATTATATATATGATTCTATTATATATACTTATAAAATATATTTGCTCATAATATAATTACTATTATATATAATATATATACGCAGAGAGAGAGAGAGAGAGAGAGAGAGAGAAGAGAGAGAGAGACATGAGCGAAGATTAGAAGAGACACGTATATACATATGCAATAATATAAATATTATATGTATATATATATATATAATATATTATATGTTTAATGTATATAGTATACTCATACTGCAATATGTAGTAAATTATGTCTCCTCTTCGTCCCGATCTCTCTTCTCTGCATCTCTCTTCTGCTCATGCTCTATTCTTCCTTCTAATATAATATATTATACTATATAATTTATATATATAGTACATATATTATATCAATATTTATATTCAACAGCACAGCACACATAGCATACAACATATATAGTATATTATATATTATATATATATATATACTATATATATATACACGCCACATATACTATACAATACATAGCACATAGCACACCACGAGCCACACACACACAAATTATCGTCGTTATACACACACTACACACACACACAACGACACATAATATCTATCTATTATATCCTACTCTAATAATATATATTATTTATATAATATATACTAATATAATACGTTCGGGCTTATATATACGAATGACATATGTTACTAAGATTGTATATACGTGTGTAATAATCATAGATATATATATTTAGTATATCATAATAACATCATATACTACTCATAGATGTATATCTATTAATATAATATGTTCTTAATTATGTTATTATATTACACATATGACAATGTAGTAATACATAAACAGTATATACATATACTCCATATAACATACATAGTTATATTATATACTAATATTATTACATACCACATATACATATATACCTAATGTCTACAATATAGCATAACATATCAGTATATCACTATATTGCATATACATACATAAATAACATACAATTATATTAAGATATATTATCATAAATCATACTGATACTATAGACATAAGTACATTCAGCAAATTAGTTGAGGACACAGCACATCTACAGTCCTATATATCTTATATATGTGCGTGTAAATATACAAATACATAACAATACCCACTATATTGTAGCATACATACACACATACATGTGTAACATACATGCAACATAAAAGCACACACACACATTATCATATATATATATATATAATAATACTATATATATATATATATATATATAATATACTATATTATAGTTATACATAATATATATATATTATATCTATATAATATTATTATAATATATATGTGTGTGGTGTGTTGTGTGTGTTCGTGTGTGTGATGTGTGTGTCGCTCGTGTAGTGTGTATGCATGTGCATCATGCATATTTGTAAGGTGTATATGAATGTATAAATGTATAACTAGTATATAAATATATATATATATATACAATATGATATTATAAGAACAACCATGTTACTTATTATCTTTACATCAGCACATGATAAATAGACATATGGCATATGCGGCCAGCGCGTGCAGCGCACCGCAACGCGCGCGCTTGCACACACCAACACACAGACATAAAAAAAAGAACAAAAAAAAAGACACACGACGCACACACACACACACACACAAAACGACAGCACACAGACACAATAATATAATATAATTATACTATATTAGCATATATATTACATCTGTTATATTATACCATATATCACATTATAAGATAGTGGAGCATCAGTGCATTACATATGCATTATCACACACACAACACACAACAACCACTACACACCACATTAGCACAACCACACACTACACACACGCACACGAGCACACAGACAATAACACATACACTCACGATATATCGAGTAACATAACCACATATACTATCGAACAATGAGACATATGGCATTCACACACACACAAACAGGCACACACACACACACACACATCACAAGCTTAGACACAGCGACACACACACACGGAAGACTACGTAACTTTAAGTTGTACTTGTATAGTCTAATATATCTCTGATCTATGTTTGCTAGATCACCTTGACAAACACAATACACACAGCCATATTCGATACACATATCACATTATAACATAAATAGACACTATGCATTTACACCAACAACACAAACAAAACACACACACACACACACATACAACTCACACACAGAAAAGAATCAGGAGGATATACGCTGGTATGCCACATGTCACACACATACAGATACTCAACATATAAAAATACATACATAACATATATACTATACTTATATACTATAAACACAATCATATATAGTACATATATATTTTAATCCACTATATATATACATATATACAATATATAGAGTGTGTGTGTGTACACATATGTACATTAATATCATTCCCAAGCACCCTGACAATATATAAAGTCTTAAGCGAGACCACCCATATTCTTCACCCTGTGCCACGGAGCGCCTCGCGTCGCGAAGGCGCCTCCCATTTCAATACTCATCTATATGAACATATGTAAATATTCTCATGAGAAAAGACGGATCAATTATGGCGGGAAGAACGGCAAGCGCAAAAACCCTCGCGGGCCGAGCGCGCAACGTGCGTGCATTATGATGAAAGCTTTTTCTCCGCGGATCCAGCCAGGGTGACTGACTCGCGGGCTCAGAACTGCACGGGCATCAAGCACCGCACACGAGGTGGAAGAGGCTTATGGGAGGAAAACGGAGCGAGGATATAGCCATAACAACGACCGAACATCTGACTTGTGGCAATAAAAGACCGGACAGACCCGACAGGTAACTCGTGAGGGCTTCTAACAGAGCTGCGATCACCAAAATCCATAAAAAAGGCAGAGGAAATCGCCAGCGGGCAAAACGCACATTAACGCGAGCGGAATACTAAGCACGTGGGATGGGCCGCACTGCCGCGGGGCGGCGCCATCCACGCTCCTTAACCGCACTACATATAGCCGTAACATCCTCTAACCGTAATCATCTAGCGTCTAACTACCGTCATTCCTTGCACCATCCTCATGATCCATCCTATAATTAACAAATAAACAACCCTCGCTTCATCCACAGCCTTTGCTAGTTTTGTCGATGCAAAGATTGTCCTATGGAAATCCTCAATCCGAGAGAGCAAGCTAAATGTATCATTTATGCAAATAACGAATCAGTACAATCTCTTTGGCCTCTCCCTGCTTTCTTATCCTCAGTCCTTTATTTTCAAACTAATGCCAATTTCTCAATACTCAACCTAATGGACAATCTTCCTCTCGTTATACAGTAGCTGACCGTCTTTTTTCCATACCTGCCGTCAACTGCGGAAACCAGCACACTCACTGTTCATTTTTTTCGTCGCCAAAATTGAGTTTTCCCATTATACCGTAATTTGTATCTAGCCATTGCCGCTTGTTCGCTGTGGCGGTGTTATGTTGGTTGGCGCCTTGAGCGATTATCTTTGGATCGTGCTGTTGTGTGGGCCGAACTGGAGGCAGGTCGCGTGACCCCTCGCGCAGAGACTGACACCCATCGCGAAACTCTCGCGTTCACTAATTTTGTTTGTGAAAAACGACGTCTCATCGTTTAAATGGTTTGCGTTGCAGTGGGAGTGACTATCGGATTATATCTTTAGTTGGTGTTTTTGGGCATATTTTAATAGATGAATAGTGTTCTCTTTAGTTTTATGCTTCACTAAAGCATGAGCACTATAGTGCAACAGTAACGAAAATTAGTATAGGTCTTATGAAGGTCTTAGAACAGGTTACAAGGCATTTTCGCATAAAGCGAACTTTTGTTCACTTTGGAAAGCTGAATGATATTTTTTTGCCTCTATTGGAAGCGGGGACACTCAGTGACCCTAAATAAAAAAAACTCTTGAGGAGAAAAAATAACATACGTGTGTGCCATAAGCGACGTGCGCATCATCAATACAGATACTGCATGCTACGGGATTGGTGTCAGCGCTAGAGAAGATCATGTCGAGGGCTGACATAGAAATTGACACGTAGCGTTGCCGAGACTGTGGCTAAGCGCGGCGGGACCTTCGGGCCCTTTCTCTGAGCAGGCTGGTCTACCCAGCCATCGGTCCCATGCAGCCTTCTGTTCCACATCTCGCGCCGGCAGATTTCCAGTCTTTCACAATTCTCTTTTCGCCGCACCGCCGGCTTCCTCGCCGCCGTAAACGCCTCCGGCAACTCATCACAGCCGCGTCCAAAAGCACGCGCGAAGCGGAACCTCCCTGCGGATAAGGCCACTCATCACATGACAAGACGCCGTGTCATTTGTAAATTCAACAACTTCTATTCGTGTACGAGATCACTTACTGCTCCCCCAGCACGTCTTTCCGCACTCCCGCCGTCTTTGCCCTCCCATAGCGTAAAAAACGTTGCACAACCTTCCCTTCCCTTCCCTTCATTTCCACTTCCCTCGCCGCCTCCCGCCCTTCATTCCCCCGGCTTGACGCCCAATCCCTACCCCCGACGTCGTCTCCTCCAACCCTTCATCTCCGCCCTTTCCCCATCCCCCTCATACCCGTCTCCCCTTCATTCCCTTTCCCTCCCTTCATGTCCCTGCTTCCTCGCGCCGATTTGTGATCTCCCTACGCTCCTTCATTCGCCGCTTCCCTCCCCCTCCGCGCGTTCATGATCATCCCCTTTCCCCTCCCCGCTTCCCACTTCTCATTTCCCCTTGCCTTCCCCCTCCCTTCATTGTCCCAGTACCCTTCCCATCTCCCCTTCCCCTCCCGTCCCCTCTTCTACTTCAAAGATAAAACTTCCGACTCTGCAAAAACTATGGTCGAATCGTGTCCACCTGAACGCTGCAACATATAGCAAGCAAGGCCTCATTAAACGTCCTCATTATGACATCGGTTATGGGCCGGCGGGAACGTCCTGATCATGGACAGAGCATCAGACGGCATGACCTGGGTAGAGTGATTATAGAAACGCGTGCTATCCAAGCAATTGGTAGATTAAGGCTGGTCCATACTATTGTCCTTTATTCACAACAAGGGACGTGAGGAACAGGGAGACTGGAGATTCATGATCGACCGCCGCGAATCAAAGATAAAAACCTACGGAGAAAAAGTATAAGATAGTAACAAAGCTCCAATATAACTGAGACTGACAGTAACAGAGAAGATATGATAGATAAACAGAGAGAGGAAGAGAGAATATAGGGAGGGAGGAAGAAAGGGAGGAGGGAGAGAGGGAGAGGGAGAAGAAGAGAAAGAGAGAAAGAGAGAAAGAGAGAAAGAGAGAGAGAGAGAGGAAGAGAAGAGAGAGAGAGAGAGAGAGAGAGAGAGAGAGAGAGAGAGAGAGAGAGAGAGAGAGAGAGAGAGAGAGAGGGAGAAAGAGACAGAAAAATGAAGAAAAGGAGGGAGGGGAGGGAGGGAGGGAGAGAGGGAGGGAGAGAGGGAGAGGAGAGGGAGGGAGGGAGGGAAGGGAGAGAGGGAGGGAGAGGGAGGAGAGAGAGAGGAGAGAGAGAGAGAGAGAGAGAGAGAGAGAGAGAGAGAGAGAGAGAGAGAGAGAGAGAGAGAGAGAGAGAGAGAGAGAGAGGAGAGAGAGAGGAGGGAGAAGGAGAGGGAAAAGGAGGGGAGGGAGGAGGAGGGAGGAGGGAGGAGGGAGGAGGGAGGAGAGAGGAGAGAGGAGACGAGGAGAGAGAGAGAGGAGAGAGGAGAAGAGAGAGAGAGGAAGAGAGAGAGAGAGAGAGAGAGAGAGAAGAGAGAGAGAGAGAGAGAGAGAGAGGAGAGAGAGAGAGAGAGAGAGAGAGAGAGAGAGAAAGAAAAGAGAGGGAGAGAGAAAGAGAGAGAGAGAGAGAGAAACAAGACAAGAAAAAGGAATGAACAACATTCACATAAAAACAAGAGGAGGAAGAACGGCAAGAACGGTGCAGACATGAAAAAAGCGAGAAATAGTAATCAAGAAGGAGAGGAGAAGAGAGCGAAATGAGAGCGTCCGCAAAAAACGAGAAAAGGGGAACCAGTACGCGGTGTAATTTAAACAGAGCATAATATTATAGCGGTAACTGGCACTGCGGTCCCACATTATCCGCTGGTGGAGAACTCGCCCGCCGCACCCTGCACTTACATAACGCTAGGGTTCTCATAACACACATACATACACACACACACGCATATATATACATGCATAAATACACACATATGTACACACAAACATAAAACAGACACAGACCAGAAAACTGACAGGCATACACTTTCAGACACACACACACGCATGAACATTACATGTACGGTACACACACACACACACACACACACACACACACACACACACACACACACACACACACACACACACACACACACACACACACACACACACACACACACACACACACACACACACACACAACACACACACGATCATCACGCATATCTATACGTCCACGCCTGTATAATCACGTTTACCTACGCACGCACACTCACACGTGGAAAAACACGAATCAACCACCCTCCATTTCAACTTTCAACAGATTCCCCGCTGCCGCTTCACGCCGCGAGCGCAATGCATCGCATGCATCACCGTCCCCTCCTCTTTTTTTTCTTTTTTATTACTGGTTTTCTACATCTAACTCCACCGCCACCACAACAGCCTCTACCTTCTCCACCGCCATCACAACGCAGGCCTCACCTTCTCCAACACCATCACCACAACCGACATTAACAACCCCCAACCCCCCTACCTCCCCTTCCACCTCCTCCTTTACCTTTTAGCTCCTTCCTTATCCCTTCCACCAACCCCTCTTTTATCGACTTGTGTTTCTTCCAATTCCATTTGCAGTTTCTGGTTCCCGCAGCCATCGAAAATCAGCACTGTAAATAGTTAAAGCAAACTAAGAAAAAAAGAAAAGAAAAAAAGATTTAAAAGAAAAAAAAAGAAAAAGAAAGAAAGAAAGAAAGAAAAACTTTCTGCTCATACTCCGTCGCCAAATCTCTTTCTCTGTCTGTTTTTGTTCAACACAGACGTAAAGACAGGTTCACAAACACATACACGTACGCACATACACGCAGCGTAACAGTAACACCTCCCATTATGTGCACTAGTGTGGGAATGATCAGCTGAACTATAGGAATTACACGAGCAATGCATCCGCCCTCGAAGAGACACCAAACAATCTTGTAAGAGTTCGTCGCCACCTCCCCCCCCCTTCCCACATCCTCACTCCCCCAGTTTCTCTTTCTCCACCACCCCCTCCCAGACACTAATTTCTTTTTACCTTTGCCTTGAAGCTTCTACCTCGCTAATACGAAAGCCCGGGAAAGGGACCAAGGAGGGAGGAGGGTTTGGGGCAAACTTGGAGGGGGGGGGGGAGAGCACCAAGAAACCGCTACCCCAAACCGGGATCTCGCCCCCCTTTCCAACTCCTCTCCATTAGACACCCACCCCTAAACTTCTGTAATTCCAAAAAGTGTGCATTTCAGCAAAGCCATGCGGCACCCGTGATAACGAATTCGACACGGCCCATGAGAGGCTTCGGGGAGGGAGAGAGGGAGAGAGGGAGAGAGGGAGAGGGAGAGGGAGAGGGAGAGGGAGAGGAGAGAGAGAGAGAGAGAGGAAAATAGTAAACAGGGAGGCTTTGCTCGAACTTGAAGAGAAAATGAAGTAATAAGCGGTAATGCACATATATTTTATCTCATGTTATAACGAGCGGTTTCAGAATAAGAAAGGAAAAACGATAAAAAGAGGGAAATGGGGAGGGAAAAGAAAGAAAAATATAAGAAAAGAGACAGAGAATGAGGGGAACAAAAATAAGGGAAAGAGAAAATAATAAAGACAGAAAGAAAAAATATGAAAAGCGGTATAAGAGAGAGAGAGAGAGAGAGAGAGAGAGAGAGAGAGAGAGAGAGAGAGAGAGAGAGAGAGAGAGAGAGAGAGAGAGAAGAGAGAGAAAGAGAAAGAGAGAGAGCGAAAGAAAGAGAAAGAATGAAAGACATACACATTTGAGTGACAGAACAAAAGAAAGACTGACATCAAACCCAAGACGAACAGAAAGATCAAGAACGAGACCGACAGAGATGAGACAATGAACAAAACGAGAGAGAAAACGGGCACGAGAGAGAGGAAGAGCAAGAGAGAGGCAGACACTGGAAGAGAAAGAGAGAGGCAGACACAGGAAGAGAAAGAGAGAGGCAGACACTGGAAGAGAAAGAGAGAGGACAGAAAGAGAAAGAGAGAGGCAGACACTGGAAGAGAAAGACGGAGGACAGGAAGAGAAAGCAGACACTGGAAGAGAAAGACGGAGGCAGACACAGGAAGAGAAAGAGAGAGGCAGACACAGGAAGAGAAAGAGAGAGGCAGACACAGGAAGAGAAAGAGAGAGGCAGCAGACACTGGTCAAATGAGACTCGGACCGCGAAATTGAACTCCCGCCGTTCCGACCGGTCGCTCGTGGGCCCTGCCGGTGTTGTAATAAAATATCATTCTACTGCTTCTTATAATTGCCGTTCTTCCAAGTAGATGTATTCCGCTGTTCTCCTCCCTATGCCCAGGGTCTTTTTCTAACGGTCCTCATGCTCTTTCCTCTACTTCATTCAATATTCTTCTTCCATTTTTTCTCTTTCTCCTCTTCTTCTATTCCATGTCCTCTCCAACTGCTTCTTCTTCCTCTTTCTCTCTTTCTTCTCTTCTTCTATTCCATGTCCTCTCCAATTGCTTCTTCTTCCTCTTTCTCTCTTTCTCCTCCTATTCTATTCCATGTCCTCTCCAACTGCTTCTTCTTCCTCTTTTCCTCTTCTTCTATTCCATGTCCTCTCCAACTACTTCTTCCTCTTTTTCTTTCTCCACTTCTTCTATTCCATGTCCTCTACAACTGCTTCTTCTTCCTCTTTCTCCTCCTATTCTATTTCATGTCCTCCCCATCTGCTTCTTCTTCCTCTTTTTCTCTTTCTCCTCTTCTTCTATTCCATGTCCTCTCCAACTGCTTCTTCTTCCCCTTTTCCTCTTTCTCCTCTTCTTCTATTCCATGTCCTCTCCAACTGCTTCTTCTTCCTCTTTTCCTCTTTCTCCTCTTCTTCTATTCCATGTCCTCTCCAACTGCTTCTTCTTCCTCTTTTCCCCTTTCTCCTCTTCTTCTATTCCATGTCCTCTCCAACTGCTTCTTCTTCCTCTTTCTCCTCTTCTTCTATTCCATGTCCTCTCCAACTGCTTCTTCTTTTTTTCCCCTTTCTCCTCTTCTTCTATTCCATGTCCTCTCCAACTGCTTCTTCTTCCTCTTTTCCTCTTTCTCCTCTTCTTCTATTCCATGTCCTCTCCAATTGCTTCTTCTTCCTCTTTTTCTGTTTCTCCATGTCCTCTCCAACTCGCGGACACCGTGCCTTGTGCAAACCTCGGGCACATTTTATCACCTCTTTCGCAGCGGCGGCGACTGGCCATCCACTTACGCAGCCACTTAGCATAACCGCTCCATTATTCCCTTCCAGCTACCAATCCATTACGAATATCATCTGTATTCATAAAAAAGGCATTACTCACTCATTTTTACTCTCTCTCTCTCTATCTATCTCCCCCCTCCCTCTCTCTCTATCTCTCCCTCTCCCTCTATCCTCTCTCTTCTCTCTCTCTCTCCTTCTCTCTCCCCCTCCCCTCTCCTTCTCTCTCCCCTCTCCCTCTCCTTCTCTCTCCCCTCTCCCTCTATCTCTATCTCTCCCCTCTCCTCTCTCTCTCTTATCTCTCCCTTTCTCTATCTCTCCCCCTCTCCTGTCTCTCCTCTCTCTCTATCTCTACCTCTCCCTTATTCCCCTCTCTCTATCTCTCCCGCACCCTCTCCCTCTCTCTCTTCCTCCCTCTCTCCCCATCTCTCTTACAAACTCAGATACTCATTCATTCTCTCCCTCACACACTCCCCAAAAGAAAAAACGCCTAACACTTCTATCTGTCCATCTGAGGAGCGATAACAACATCACCTGATCTGAGATACTGACAACCTATGCGATGACAATGTTTATCCGATTATGGCAGACCAACCGCTCGTTTTTTTAGGCTTTCATGAAGGCGCCCATAGCAACGTGGTATTAAGCGAAGGAGCAAGTGCCATTGCAAGAAGTACCTACGACTCTTACATCTTGCCGCTGCACGATGCATGAGCCTCGCCATGCACGCACCCACTCGCCCTAGCTCATCCCCACCCACCCACTCCTCCTAGCCCCTCCCCACCCACCCATTCACTACCTTAGCCCCTTCCCTACCACACACACTCTCCCTCTGGCCTTCCCCCACCCACTCCCTCCAGCCCTCCTCATCCACCCACCCACCTACCCCTCCTCCTCCTTCAGCCCCTCCTTATCCGCCCACCCACCCAATCCTCCACAGCCCCTGCCCTCCCACCCATTCACCCACCCACCCCTCCAGCCCCTCCCCCACCCACTCCCTCCAGCCCCTCCCCACCCACTCCTCCAGCCACCCACTCCTCCAGCCCCCCCCACCCACTCCCCACAGCCCCGCCCACCCTCGCCCTTTTCCCACCCGCTGCCACAAAAAGCGAAACCGGAGGCGATGCACAAATTCCAGCAATGCACCAGGACGACATCCTTTTTTTCTTCCGTCTTCCTCTCCGCTTTTTCTTTCTTTCTTCTTTCTTTTTTTTAAAGCAATCGCGAAGCATAAAAAGAGATTCCCTAATTGGCCAGAATTGCCTCTCTCTCTCTCTCTCTCTTCTCTCTCTCTCTCTCTCTCTCTCTCTCTCTCTCTCTCTCTCTCTCTCTCTCTCTCTCTCTCTCTCTCATGTGACCATAATTGCAGCCAGTAATTTCCCACGAAACAATAATTATGTGACGTGAATCACAGCGGCCGAGTTATGTGACGTAATCAAGCCACCGGCAGCCGTAATGACCCTTAGAATAAGAGCCACTTCCGTGACGGCCGGGAATCCCAGCTGCAAATAAATGTTTCGACGAAATAGGGAAGAGGATGATGGGGAAGGGGGAGGAGGAGGAGGGAGGAGGAGGAGGAGGAGGAGGAGGAGGAGGAGGAGGAGGAGGAGGAGGAGGAGGAGAGGAGAGGGAGGAGGGGGGGGAGGAGGAGAGGAGGAGGGAGGAGGAGGAGGAGGAGGAGGGGAGAGGGGAGGGAAGAGGAGGGAGGAGGAGGAGAGGAGAAAGGAGAAGAAAAAGAAGAAGAAGAAGGAAGAGGAGGCTAAGGATAAGGAGAAGAAGGAGGAGGAAGAGGAAGAGGACGAAGAAAAAGCGACGAGGGGGAGGGGTGGCGCCCCCTCCCTTCCTTCCTTATCAACGTCTCTTTAATGACCGCTCTTCATGCTCACTCCCCTTAATTATCTTTCAGGACATTCTCTTCAGTGGCCATTTTTGGTATTATTCTATCTTTGGCATCTTTCTCGCCGGCGTTCCTGTAATCATTTCCTAAGAATGTTAATTTTTCCTAATTCTATAATTATCTTACAGGATGTATAATTTTCCTTCGCGGGAAAACCTAAAACTCTTTCACTTACCTTCTAGGATGTAGTTTTCGATATCGTGGCTATTTTTTTCAGCCATTTCTTTGTTTCTAACATGTTACGGATGCGTTCCTTCCTCTTACGCTCCCCTTCCGTTCCTTCCTCTTCCCTCTATTCCCCGTTTCTTCTTCAGTTCCTCCGCATTTATCACGGAACTGTTTTCCCTCCCAAGGACACCATCAATTCCTTTAATGACCCTTAAAAATCATCCCTGCATTATGGTATAAATGTACTTACAGTCCCATGGTGGTATTATCTCGATAGAAGAAAGGAAGGGAAAGAGAAAGGAAAAAAAAAAAAAAAATCAAAACCTTCCGATGTCCTCATGATATGCTCTTTAGAGGCAATAACTTCCCAGCTGCTTTTCTTGTCTTCATCATTTTCTATTTTCAGAAGTTCATTTTTATGCTCATCGTACAAATAAACTTCTTGCGTTCGCTGCAATAACCCCAACAGGCTTATTACAGTATCAATTTTCTCCCCAACGGATGAAACTATATGCGTATATTTCAGTGTCCAGCTCCTTTTATCCTGTTACCAATGACCTAGTGTGACCCAGTTACTAATATCTATTGTCAATCCCCTGTCAACTGATATTTCAATCGATTCTTCGCTTCTGGAACCTTCGAGAGCCGCTGTAAGAATGCTGTCTGTTTATCTGTCTGTCTTACTATTACTGTACTATATCTTGTCTCCCTGTATCTCTCTGTTCCATATCCTTTGCTCTCTTTTTAAGAATAAACATGAAAACTCAATGGCGTCTTTCTCTTCCTTATCTACAACTTTCTTATCATATATTCTTGTCCTCAACCCCCCCCCCTCGTCTCTCCCCAAGCCAAAAAGGAGATAAATAAAGGAGAAACGTCACGGGACCCTGAATCAGCGCCGCCAACGCACAACCACTTCCTTCCCGGTGCCGAGGATGCAACCCCCTCCCCCCTCCCCTTCCCCCCGTAAGCACCGCATATTACAATCCACGCTCAAAATACCCTTCCAATTTTTTTTCTCTCTATCTCGTTCTCTAATACTGTTCTTCTGGCCGCATTTTTACTGTGGACTATCTCTACTTTTCTATTACTAAATCTTCTTTTTCTAACTTCGTATTTTCCAAATTTTCCTTTCTCGTCTGCTCCCTCCTCCCTTAATTATCCCCTTATTACCCTAAACTCTAACTGTTCCTCCAATTTCGTATTCCCTCCTCCTCCTCTCCTCCTCCACTTCGCTTCCTCTCCCCCTTTCTCTCTCCTTTTCCCTCCACCCATACCTTCCTTCCCTGCACCGCACCCAACCCCCTTCCTTCTTTAACATCAATCACCACCGCTAGAATATAATATCCAGCATTACCTTCATGCACTTTTTCCCCGGCGTTGCTAATGAGACGCCCGCAGCCCCAATCAATTTGTAAATCACGCTGAGGCACACGCGAGGTTCAACAGCGCAAAGGCGAGAGTGCAGCATGCCCGGCCAGCCGCTTTTTGACCTCGCATGGCAGGTCCGCGAGAAGCCAGTTCCTCATCCCCTCTCGAGGCGGCGCGGAGAAACGCACGGGCGATCCTTAAGCATATACGATCTGTCAGAAAAGGAAACTGGCGGTCTTGCCCTGAACAGGTTGAAGGATCGTTGGCCAGGCGATGAAGAAATTAAAACAAAAGAGAAGGCATGTGCATAAAATTACCTTGCCATTCACTAACTTACTGCAAACCCGTCTCGTCTTATCAACCCACCTACCTGAAATTATGTTTAACACGAAAACATAAACACACACTTATAGCACATATATCATATATTATGTGTTATATACACGCATATCGTGTATGTATGTGGGGAGGGGGGGGTTGCAAGTGTGCTGTGTGTGTGTGTGTGGTGTGTGGTGTGTGTGTGTGTGTGTGTGTGTGTGTGTGTGTGTGTGTGTGTGTGTGTGTGTGTGTGTGTGTGTGTGTGTGTGTGTGTGCGTGTGTGAGTGTCAGTGTGTAGGCCTGAAAGAGTACATATCCATATATGAGGGCATGCGCACCTAAAGATATTCTGAGGCCAATTGCCTGAAACCTTTTTTGCAAAGGCAAACATATTCATATATTCCAAATGCATCCACATTTCCACATTAATGCAACACAGTTTCATGACCGTGGTGCATTAACGTGAAAATACCAATGCCTTGGTAATTGATGCAAGTATAAACTAACAAACACGTGATGAGCGCATTTCGGGCAATTGGCCAGCGAACACCGGTCGACACGCACGCCTCCGATACCAAGACAACTTGCACACCATAAAACTGCCCCTGCTCTGCCAGGTGATCCCAGGTAGCGAATGGTGAACGGCATTGCTTGACTATCTCACAGCATGAATTTTAAATATATCCACCGACAGACACGAATCCGCATGGCCCAGACCTAAAAAAGGGAGAAATGCAGCACCGCCCACACAAAGCACGTGCGCCCATGAATTATTAGCAAGATTTAACCGCCGAACTAAATCTGACCCAGATTCAGGCGAGAAATGGATACTATTATATATATATATATATATATATATTATATATATATAATATATATATATATTATATATATATATTATAAGCTCAAAGCAGATGGTAATTACGTATAATTTTCACATATGACTATACCAGAATGAATCCAATGATTACGGTGCATCTCCGTGAATACATGACGCCAACAAAAACATTCAATAAACGCGTGTTAAATCCCTCTCTTTTATATATATAAATGAACACATACCTCGCATAAAGCCACACTCCAGAGCATTACAATACAGAAATCATCATGCACAAATTAGGAAGAGAATATCATTTGGACGCGTCTCGACATCATTCAACCTCCCCCCCCCCGCCCCCCTCCCCCCTCCCCCCCTCGCGCATGACGCTCATCCCCATCGCAAGTCAAACCGCGGATCCCGTGCATGATAATTCCCGAGGGCGAAGCGGCACAGCCTCTCATCCATATTAAATGGATGAACATCCGGAGAACAAGATTTGGGAGTGGCATTCGAAAAAGCTCGAAGGGCGTCAAAAATCATGCAGAAAATGGGGGCTGAGATTGCCCGCCGCCCCTCCCTCCCCTCTACCTCCACCCCCCTTCTCTCCTTCCCAGGCTATCACGTGACAGACAATTTCAATACAAATTTGTAGATCTTCTGAATATTATTTCACATAACGGAACCTGCTGGTGGGAGAAGGAAATTGGAAGAGAGAAAGGGCGAGAGTGATAGATCAATAGACAGAGAACGAGAGAAGAGGTTGGGGGAGAGGAGGGAGAGAGGAAGGATGAGAAAGAAAGAGAGAGACAAAGACAGAGACGGAAGAGAGAGAGAGAGAGAGAGAGAGAGAGAGAGAGAGAGAGAGAGAGAGAGAGAGAGAGAGATGAGAGAGAGAGAAGAGAGAGAGAGAGAGAGAGAGGGGGGGGGGGTGGAGGGAGAAGAGAGAGG
>NW_020870251.1:309487-316987 GCF_003789085.1 Penaeus vannamei | reverse complement strand
GCGGGGTAGGAGGGGAGGCGCGGGCGGTAGGAGGGGAGGCGGGTGGAGGTAGGAGGGGAGTGGGGAGGAGAAAAGAGCAGGGGGGGGAGGGGGAGGCAAAGGTTAAGGGAGAACTTTAGGTGTGGGCTATGGGACGGTGATACGGGAGGGGGGGGGTTAGCGTATAAGGGGCGAGGGAGAAGTAGACAGATGGAGCCAAGGGAGAGGGGGGGGGAAGAGGGGAGAGGAAAGGGGGAGAAGGAGAGGAAGAGGGGAGGCAGAGGAGAGAGAGAAGAGGAGGGAGAGAGGAGAGGAGAGAGAGAGAGAGAGAAGGAGAGAGGAGAGGAGAGAGAGAGGAGAGAGAGAGAGAGAGAGAGAGAGAGAGAGAGAGAGAGGAGAGAGAGAGAGAGAGAGAGAGAGATAAAGACAGAGAGAGAGAGATAAAGAAAGATAAAGAAAGAGAAATATAGATAGAGAGAGAGAGAGGTAGCGAAGCTAGAATTAGAGAGCGGGCGATAGCGGTTGAGATAAGAGATTGAGAAGAGACAGCAGCCGCGGCAAGCCAAGAAGGGGCGGGGAGGGGAGGGGGGACAGTGGGTGAGTGAAGTCCCAGCCAAGCCAAACAGTTGAGATGTTTGTTCACGACTCTGCCTGGCCTTGTGAGAGCCACTCCTCTTCCTCATACCCAGCTTAAGGGATCCAGGACTTCCCCAACCCCCAATCCCCACAACGCGCCCGCACGCCCGCTTACACACACGCAGGAAAACACATCTAGCACCACGCCACGCAAACCCAGATTCGGATGGCCTTTCGCACGATGCATCCGTCGATCATGTCTGCGGCCTCGCCTTCCGCTAAGGGTCATCTGAGACAAACATCTACGAGGCGACGGTTAGGTAAAAAGGACAGAGAGAGAGATAAGAGAAGAGAAAGAGAGAGAGAGATAGAGAGAGAGAGAGAGAAGAGAGAGAGAGAGAGAGAGAGAGAGAGAGAGAGAGAGAGAGAGAGAGAGAGAGAGAGAGAGAGAGAGAGAGAGAGAGAGAGAGAGAGAGAGAGAGAGAGAGAGAGAGAGAGAGAGAGAACAGATCTAGAGCAAAAGAGAGAGAGACCGAACCGAAATAGGAGACCCAAGAGCAAAATAAGGCACATTAAAGGTCCTTCAACACAACCGCCCTATCTCGCCGCCCCTTCCAAGCCCTCAATGTCGCCCTTTCTCGCCGTAATGTAAACAAACAGGACGTCCATCTCTTCCTATTCACTATGTATCCACCCTACCGCGCCTTTCTCTTTTTCTCTTCTCCCTTTCATTTCCTTTCAACTCGTCTTTTCCAATTCTCCTTCTCTCTCCCCTTACCGCGAGCAGCAGGTAACCATATCCGTCTAATACCTCAAGACGCCATACGCCCCGTAACCACGACCCTCTACCGAAGACTTCCGTAAAATCCTTCAAGACTGAATAATAAAAAAAAAAACAATAATATAAATGAATAAAACAAATCCTGCCACTCATGGTAGGGCCGTCGCGCGCCATTTACCGCCGCTCCGCTAAACCAATAACAGGGTCCGATCGCAAAAAAAGAACACTCGCCGATAAAAATTGGAGTATAAATAAAACGAGGCAAAGTCGCACCGTAGACTTGTTTCCGCCGACATCGAACAGAAACCGAAAATGCTGCGATCTCAATTACGTCCGTCTCCCAGTTTTCGATTTTGCATCAAAGTATTTTCAATTTTACGAATATTTCACGGTGCTCCCCCTACTATTACAGGTTTTAGGCACTGGCTCCGGAATATAAGAAATACTTCCTTCTCTCCTGCTGTACTTAAATCATCGTTTCACTGCAACTGAAACGGAGAAAAGGAGATCGGAAAAGTGGAGAGTAAATAAGGTGTAAATAAAAGGCAAGAAAGCGTAGCAAACGTAGAGATGTAAGAGGGAAAAGAGGAAAAGGTAAAAAGAAAAGAAGAAAGGGAGAGAGGTATGAGGATAAGGGCGTGAGGGTGGGGGGAATGGGGAAGGAAAGATGAGGAGTAGGAGGAGGGGAGAAGAATGAAGGAGGCGGCTGGGGGGAGGGGGGAGGGAGAGGAAGAGGTGCTAGGCGAGAAGGTACTGGAGCTTTATAATGACGTCACGCAGCCTGGGCCAAGGTAAACACTAGCCGCCAAGACAAACAATGGCGAAGTCAGGCGGTAGCTGGAATGGTAGTGGGAGGGGGAAGGGGGAGGGGAGAGGGAGAACTGAGAGGGAAGGAGGTCGGGGAAGGAGGGGATTGGGACGGGGGACTGGGGAAGGAGGGGAGAAGGGAGGCGAAGAATTAAGCCTCAATTGCCACCAACTTTTAATCCCCCTTTTCACCCCGACCCCTTACAGCAGATTTTCTCCAATTAAAAGGAGGAGAAAAGTCTGTATGAAAGCCGCAGTACTAACAAAAGCTATGCCACAAACGTTCCTTTTCAATACTTCCCGATGCTGTGGGACATCGCAACAATGCCTCCAGCAACAACACGATGGAAGAACTTAGGCCTACAAAACGCAGCGCGCTAAGCAAGCCCATTCTCCTTTCTCCTTTCCCCCTCCCCTTCCCCGTCATCCCTCTCCCCATGCGACATTTTATTGTTGACGCATTTGACGTGTAGTATTATGACACAGGAAATAAAACAGACATAAATAAACAACGAATACAAATCCCGTAGGCATTCACTCGGACACATCCCGGACGAGGACTAAAATCAGTTTTCATGAAGGTGACGAGCCTGCTAAGCATGGCCGAGTGAACTTAGAACAAGAACTTAGAACTTGGGGCCGTGTGAGCTTAGAACAAGAACTTAGAACTTGGGGCCGTGTGAGCTTAGAAATAGAACTTAGAACTGAAACTTACATCTTAGAACTTATGGAATCGCATCTCGCCCATGATCCAGCGTGTGACAACTAGACAGGTGACGGTCATATGGGCTGTGACAGGTGGACTTACCAAGTCATGCTTGCTCCGACAGCTGGGCGAGAGCTGGCATATGGTAGCAAGGCATGGTAGCTCGCCTCACGGCTAAGTGAAACGAATAAGTGACTAGTTAATTGGCTCTGTGACGCAAGAGGCAAAAAGACCTCGGAGCAGAAACCATCAATCAATGCGAAAGACTCCGCCAAAGCACCCAGAGAAACATTCCAAAGACCAGGCACATCAAAGTCAAATCAAAACACCGTTAACAAACTGGAATAACCGCGAAGGTGTAGCACACAGCCTCTAATGAATACTTTACTAAATAAACTCAATGTTATCATTATTAGCCACGCAAGGCTGCCCCGGCGCCTCCACACAACACAGCACGGATGAAAGGTTCTCCCGGCAAGGTTTTCTTCTTCCACGCTCGGCTGAAACGAACAAATTTTCTCATTTCTTTTTCAATTCATTTTATTTCAATTGTTTTTTTTTCGTTCTTTCTTTCTTTCTCCGCTCTCTTGACATGTTCGCTATATTTTTTTCGTTTTTCCTCTTTCTCTTTTTCTTCTTAAGACATAAAAAAGGGTTTTCTCCAATTAATATTATTTCATCTTTGGCCCCGGTGCTTCATCCGGTCAGGTACGCATGCATTCAAAATGAACCTTTGAAATTTCCCCCGACCTAAAAACAATTCTTAACGCATCGCTCGGAAGAATGTCTATAAACGGTATTCGGAAAAGGGTCGTTCTACGTTCAAGTAAGAGGACTCCGCATACCAAAGCCAGCAATGAACAACATACTTCGCACAATTAACCGGTAAAAATGCTTCAGTTAAAGATAGAAACCCAAAGGCCGAGGACACGCACTCGCGTCCATCACAGGTCTCTCAAACTCCTCATAAGGAATTCTTCTTAAAGACTCAGACGGGTTGGATGACAATCCTAATATTTACGAGAGGCTGCGCTCGCCAGCGTATCTGCCACGGCGTACAGCCAACGACACGACCGCAAAAACGAGCGTCTGCTGCCCGAGTGCCCGCCGTGGCAGCGACGACACAGGCCCGTCACACACCATCGCGCCGTGGCATCGCGATCCCGGGAAAAGATACGTTTCCGCGACATTTCTAGTTACTACTCAGCATGAAGGTCTATGCAGACGTTCTAGAGGAGGCGATCCTGCGCTCGGTGATGTAGTTTTCGTAATAACTTCTTGTATATTTTCTAACATCTAGTCGTTCAAATATATCAATAAAACGTAAATTACACTATCTTTTCATACCATCCCTTTGGACTTTCACATATGCGTTATCCTATGCCATACTAAAATATTCGACCAGTGGAAGTACATGAAGTGGCAAGGAGACTCCAACAGGTCATATCGGTGCCAGTCAACCGAGTCATATCAGTTACAATACGTTCAACACTTTTCCCGGCCACCTGACCAAGAGACATTAAACCGGCCGCATGGAATGATTCGACGGCGATAGAAGCGGTGGCAACAAACTAGAATGTAGCTTCTAAAGAGCATGTACTTCCGTTGACTGCACTCTTGGCAACACAGGAGACGGGCGCCAGGAGGCCCGGGTAGTATAACCACGTCTGCTTCAATTAGGGCGTGGTCCCGAGCGAAGAGGGTGCGAAAAATTTAGTATCTTTAAATAAAAATTACATCAGATTCTGACGTGATATTTTGTCTCTAAGAAGAAAATGAGATTCTTTCCCAAGGCCTTCTCGCGTTCAGAGCGCCAAGAATGCAAGGAGACCGGATACAGGGATGCCATTCCGCAAGGTGCAGGACTGGAGATACGAATGTTGGTTACAGCTGGAAAAGGAAGACAACAAACATGAAACTAAAAGGGCCAAACGCAAACCTTTACAACGAGAATGATGTTCGTGATTCTAATAATGCATCAGACGACTATTAAATGTAATCGCTTATCTCCCTCTTCAATCACGCAGCAAAAAGCATCAAAAAACAGACACCAGAATATTAAACAGCGGAACGACACAGATTTGATATCAAATATATTAAACACTTTGTCTGCTCAGTGTTTGGCGGCGCTACCAGCGATATAAACTCGTCCTGTCTGGAAAGCAATTCATCAATTTGATTGTTGCCATTAAAAAGCTGACACAAACGACTCTTCAACGACCACCAAAACACAGGAACAACGACAACGCAAGAACATGCAGGTTGAAGAGACAGTCTTACTGATATTAAAATAAGAACGTATAAAGAAGAGAATCGGATCCCACCCGTCTGCCTCGGAGCTCGCCCACCGCCCCGGAGAGTATCATACGCAGGAACAGAAGCATGCGCCTAAAATTACGGCACCTAATGACCGACCCCATGCCACTAATGAACGGGGCCGGGCAGGGGAGCGGGAGGCGAGGGCGGGGGCGGGTAGGATGGCGCTCGTATCAGCCGCACTACGGGTTCATCAAGGGAAGCGTGGGCCAGGACGGGATGCCATGGCCGCTGGGCGAAGGGGGGAGTGGGGAAGGAGGAGGAGGAGGATGCACAGACATGCAACCCACTGCCTTCTCGCACGCATGCATGCACACAAAGCGAAACGGGTATATCTCTCTGGATGGGCATATTGAAATCCGAGGCGGACTTTCTTATCAGGCATCACCATCACCGTCATCTGCGCTGCGGCTCTCTCATGCCCCGAAGTCCGTCGTCTCGGCCCATATGAATGAGACGTCGGCGGTTACGAGTGCCAGCGCTTCAAGGTCGGACTCCAGACTTAACCACCACTTGGAGAGAAAATGGCTTCGTACCCAAGCCTAATCTACCTGTCTACTTCCACATATGGAAGTATCGCCGCACGCCGGGCACGTTGGAGAACAAGGCGATCCCTGGGAACCTGTCGGCGCGAATGTTCATGATCCGACGATCTAATCGGGCATTAGAATGGACAGGCTCTGAATATGACAGCGGAGAGACTTTTTCTGGGGAGGAGGGAAGAAAACCGAATGATTGTCAACGAAGGAACCTTAAATGCCGAAGAACACGGGACAAACGCTCGGTAAATGTCGCTGTCTTGGAAATGACCAAACGATAGACAATGGTACGTTGTGAAGGTTATTTCACCTTGTTTTAGGGAAAAAGGGAAAATAACGCGGGAGCTAAGCCTTCGGTTATCGTCGTCTTTTTTCCGCGCGGACGCCGTCGTCATCCCCCCCTGAAAAAAGAAACTTCTGAAATGGAACTCCCGAAGCGAAATACTTCCCCGCCATCTTTTTCATCGCCAGAACCATCATTGCCATTACTACAAAGGTTGTTGTCTCTACCATTCTTCGTATCGCCGTCCAATTATCATTATCACTGCTACCATTACCTTACCAAAAACTCTGTCATCACTCCCGCTTGATGGCTTTTTGCATAGGGGAGAGAGCCGGAGTAGGGAAGGCTGAAATATATATCATCTATATATGTAATTTCGCGACGGAATGCCACGCCTTGACACGATCGAAAGAATTTGAGAATAATATGAACATAATCGTAAAAAAATAATACAAGCACACTTCAGCAAGCCTGAGACAACACGCGAGAGCCAGTGACCACGACTAGGAGGTATTTCATGAAATATAAGTCATGTGAGACCACGCCCTTGCCCCTCTTCTCTCTTTTCTCACCCTGGCCTCCGCGTTGTCTCTGCCTCTGCCATCTCAACACCGAACTTTCTCGGACTTTCTTTCATCCTCCCTCACACCCTCCCAAATGCCCTCCCCATTCTCTTTTTCCTCCACTCCCACCTCTCTATTTCTCTTTTCTTTTTCTCTCTTCACTAACTCCTTCCCCCTCCTCCCTCCTCTCCGTCTCTTCATTGCCCTCCCTCTGTCCGCCTCTCTCCTTCCCTCGCCTCTCTCTCTCTCCGTCTCTTCTTCCCTCCCTCTGTCCCTCTCTCCTTCCCTTCCTCTCTCTCTCCGTCTCCTTCTCTCTTTCCGTTCCCGTCTCCTCTTCCTCCTCCGCGCTCTCCCTTGTTTTCCTTCTCCTGTCCCTTTCTATGTCTCCCCTCCCTGCGCCCCTCCGCCCCCGCCAGGCGCTCCCCGACGGGCCCGATGGGAAGGCCCGAGAGCCACGAAGAACTCCCGGATCCCTACATGGCCGTCCCTTCATTGGATTCCAGGACGACGTTACCTAAAGATAATAAAGGGAGCGCGGGATAAGGGGGAAGTGGAGTAGCCGGAGTAATCATTGTACGCTATTAAGGGTGAGCTACGCCCGGCGAGGGAGCGCAACTAACAATATTCAGTGTACCTAGCAAATGGTAATCCACATGTGGAGACACTTGAAGCCTCGGACTCCCGACTTCAACTGGTTACTACAAACGCGGCGGAGAGCAAAAAGCTGTTTTCTTTTTCTTACTCCGTTCTACCCGCTGTGAGAAGGTGGGAGTGAGAGAGGGCGGGAGGAAAGGAAGTTTCAACGCCTCTGCGAGGCACACAATTCTTCGGATAATTATTATTTTTCCAACTACTCCGAGAGCGCGACATGCTGATCGCGCTGTTTCCCTCGATTCCACCCCCGCTTTCCCAGGTCTTCATCACTTCTTCTTACTACCATTATTGGTGTT
>NW_020870251.1:284917-287417 GCF_003789085.1 Penaeus vannamei | reverse complement strand
CGTGAAAAACTCATATCTTATATATCCATATGTCTGTGTGTGTGGGGGGGGGGTCTTAATAATTTGCTTGTCTCTTATTCATCTATTTTCTTTTTGTTACTGTGTGTGTGAGTTTGTATGTACACATCCGCTCATGTGTGTGCGTATGCAAACGATCCGCGTGTCTGTGTGCGCATTCGCTTGCGTGTACACGGCATATCCCTATGTACGTATGTCTTTACAGCTGGCACGCGGATGGCACTGTTTACGAAATATACAAAATCGTGCGAAAGTGAGATGCAAATCGCAAATCTGGGCATTGCAAAAGTGCCCCAAAACCGAGAGGGCAAGAAGCGAATATGCAAATTGCTCCCCATGAGAAAGGTGAGTGTGCAGAGAGTGTATTTGGGGATCGAGATACCGAATTAGTGTGTGTGAGAATGCGTGGTAAGTGAGGAGAGAGAGAGGGGGAGGAGAGGGAGGAGGGGAGGAGGAGGGAGGAGGGAAAGGGTTGAGAGAGAGAGAGAAGAGAGAGAGAGAGGAGAGAGAGAGGGGAGGGAGAATGGGAGGGGGGAGGGGAAAGTGAGAGTATTGATTCACACACTCGCCCCTCTCACTCCTCCCTCCCTTACCCCTTTACCCTTCCCCTTCCCCTCACCCCTTCCTTCACCCCCTCACCCCCCCCCCTTCCCTCCCTCTCGACCAGCCCTGATTGCAGCTTCCCTTGTTAGGTCGCGACAAATAAGCTTTTCCTCAGCTGGTCTTGTTTAAGGTCAGCGAACGACTTTTGAAATGGCTCGCCGGCAGTTAGGCTTCTACGGCAGCATTTTCTCGCTTTTTTTTTTCTTTGCTTTTTTTTTTTGTCTTTCTCTTTCGTATTCTCTGGAGCATCTCTTTCTCTTCTTTTTCCCTCTCTTTGTTTGTTTTTCGGTTTCGGTTTGTTTTTTCTTCTCCTCCTTCTCTCTTTCTTTCTTTTCCTCCCCTCCCTCTCCTCCTCTCCCCTCCCTCTCTTCCTTTTCTTCCCTCTCTTTCTCCTCTCCTATTCCCTCCCTCTCCTCTTTTTCCTCCCCATTTTTCCTCTCCACTCTCCTCTCCTGTTCTACTCTCTCTTTCTCTTCTCCCCTCCTTCTCCTCCGATCCCTTCTCTCTCTCCTCTCCACTCCTACTCTCCCTCTCCTCTCTTCTCTTCTCTCCTCCTTTCCTTCCCTCTCTCTCTCTCTGTCTCTCTCTCTCTCTCTTCTTCTCTCTCTTACCCTCTTTCTCTCTCTTTCTCTCTCTCCCTCTTCTCTCTCTTCTCTCTCTCTCTCTTCTCTCTCTCTCTCTCGTCTCTCTCTCTTCTTCTCTCGTCTCTTTCTCTCTTCTCTTCTCTCTCTCTTCTCCCTCTTATCTCCTCTCGTCTCCTCTTCTCTCTCTCTCTTTCTCTCTCTCTCTCTCTCTCTCTCTCTTTACTCTCTCTCTCTCTCTCTCTCCTCTCCCTCTTTCTTCTCTTCTCTCTCTCTCTCTCTCTTCTCTCTCTCTCTCTCTCTCTCTCTCTTCTCTCTCTCTCTTCTCTCTCTCCTCTCTCTTCTCTCTCTCTCTCTCTCCTCTCTCTCTCCTCCCCCCTCTCTCTCCTCTCTCTTCTCATCTTCTCTCTCTCTCTCTTCTCTTCTCTCTCTCTCTCTTTCTTTCTCTCCCTCCCCTTCCCACTCTCTCTCTTTCTCTCCCTCTCTTACCCTCTTTCTCTCTTCTCTCTCTCCTCTCTCCTCTCTCTCTCTTTCTCTCTCTCCTCCCCCTCCATCTCCCTCCTCCTCCCACTCTGCATTCAAGCTTGACACGTAATTACATGCAACACATAATTATCACAAACTGGTTCTTTTGAGGATTGGAAATTAATATTGCAAAGTGCAGATATCTGATTTTTTTTTATTATTCATTTAATTTACTTTTTTTTTTCTTTTTATTTTCTTTCACTTTTTTTTTGTTTTTAATTTTTCTTTCTTTTCTTTTTTCTTCTTGTTATTTTTTTTCCTTTTTCTCTTTTTTACGATCTTTTTTTTACGTTTTTTTGCATGATTTTTATTTTTCATTTATTTTTTTTCTTTTTTCTTCTTCTTTTTTTTTTTTAGATGTAATTAAAGCAGTCATTAAGGGACGTTCTCCTCCCTCAATGTGGCTGTTTTTTCGTTCTTTTTTTTTTTTCTTTTCTTTTGTTTTTTTGTTTTTTCTTTTTTCTTCGTTTTTTCGTTTTTTCGTATTTTCTCTTTTTTCGTTTTTTTTAAGATGAGCAGGAGAAGGGGTGGGGGGAGGAAGGAAGAAGGAAGAAAGGAAGAGAGAAGGGGAGAGAAAAGGGGAAGGGAATCGGGAAGGAGAGAGAGAAGAAGGGGTGGGGAGGAAGGAAGAAGATGGAAAGGAAGAGAGAAGGAAGGAGAAAGGGGAAGGGAGGAATGGGAAAGAGAGACGAGAAGGGGTGGGGAGGAAGGGAGAAGATGGAAAGGAAGAGAGAAGGGGAGAGAAAGGGGAAGGGAATGGGAAGGAGAGAAGA
>NW_020870251.1:274791-277274 GCF_003789085.1 Penaeus vannamei | reverse complement strand
TAACACACGCAAGCACACACACACATATACATACACACACACACACACACCACACACACACGCCAAGCACAAAAACGCACATCAACACAAAAGGGACACGCACATACACATCACAAAAACAGACACACGACACACACACACACACACACACAAGCCCCCGCTCACACCACACGCACTACTCGTTTTGTCCGTGATCTACAGAGAGAGAGGGGAAGGGGAAAGGGGGGGGGGAGAAGAAAGGATGGGAGGAAGGGGAAGAAAAACAGCGAAGATAGAGAGGAGAGAGAGAAAGAACGGAGATGAGAGGAGCGAAAGAGCGGAGATGAAGGAGGTAAAGGGAAATAGTGAAGGTGGATAGAATAGCGAAAGAATGGAGATGGGAATGAGGGGAGAGTGGAGATAGAAGGAAAGGGAAGAACGAAGATTGGAGAAGGGGAAAATGGGAATGGGGAGGGGAGAGGAGAGAGGATATGGTGAGAGAAGAGGAGAGGGGAGGCTGGGGAGGGGAGGGGGAAGCAGAGATGAGGGGGTAAAGAAGAGTGGAGAGGGTGAGAGGGGAAAAGGGAGGAAAAGGAAGAGTAGAGATGGGAAGAGGAGAAAGGGGGAAGACTGGGGAAGGGGAAGGGGGAAGAGCGGAGATGGAGAAGTGAAAGAAGAGTGGTGTTGGGGAGAAGGAGAAATAGGGAATTGATGATACGGGAAAAGAGTGGAGATGGGAAGAGGGAAGAATGGGGAGGAGAGAGAAGAGCGGAGATGGGGAGAGGGGGGGGAGAAGTGAGATGGGAAGAGGGGAGACTGAGGAGGAGAGAGAAGAGCGGAGATGGGGAGAGGGGGAGAGGAGAGATGGGGAGAGGGGAAATGTCTCGCTTCTTTTAGCTCTCTCTCATTTGCACAGACACGCACCTGTACTTATAAGTATTCGATCCTACTATATTTTACTCAAGAGGTTTCATTAATTCACTGACATTGTCATAATTCACATAATCTTAAAAGTATGATGAATAATCAGCAATCTCTTAAATTAAATCATATGCCGACTGATTCCTCGTCATTATCATGATCCTACTATGGCTCTCTCTCTCTCTCTCTCTCTCTCTCTCTCTCTCTCTCTCTTCTCTCTCTCTCTCTCTCTCTCTCTCTCTCTCTCTCTCTCTCTCTCTCTCTCTCTCTCTCTCTCTCTCTCTCTCTCTCTCTCTCTCTCTCTCTCTCTCTCTCTCTCTCTCTCTCTCCTCTCTCTCTCTCTCTCTCTCTCTCTCTCTCTCTCTCTCTCTCTCTCTCTCTCTCTCTCTCTCTCTCTCTCTCTCTCTCTCTCTCTCTCTCTCTCTCTCTCTCTCTCTCTCTCTCTATTTATACATATATATATATATATATATATATATTATATATATATATATATATATATATATATATATATATATATATATATATATATATATATATATATATATATATATATATATATATATATATATATATATATATATATATATATATATATATATATATATATATATATATATATATATATATATATATATATATGTTGTGTGTGTGTGTGTGTGTGTGTGTGTGTGTGTGTGTGTGTGTGTGTGTGTGTATATGTGTATATATATATATATATATATATATATATATATATATATATATATATATATATATATATATATATATATATATATATATATATATACATATACATGAATATATGCGCACATAGATTTATATACAGACCTACATACATACACACACACATATATATATGATTGTGTGCCATCATAAGGGGATGAATGTCTACACGCTAATCTGGTAGTTTATCTTTCCTTATCTTCAGAGGGTGAGCTGGCATTACACCCTCCGCAGCATCATCCACCCAGGCTTTGGCTTGTTAATGTTTAGCATATCCTTGGCTGTCCTTTTTACTTTGCAAAACCATACAGGTCATGTTCAGATGAAGCAAGTTATCTTTCGCGAAAACCTCCGACATGGCGAGAGATCACTGACCTCCGGTGATATTTTGCCGGCAATTGAGGAAATCTTAACCTCGCTCTATTCGGGGAAAGGTCTAAGCTGGTACAGGGTTTTAGAAGTCCCATGCTTGAGGCAGATCAGAGGCGAGTATGACTGTTTCGACACGCCGCAGGGTATTTGCTCGAGAGGGAACATACTGACGCCAAGTACAGCTAGCCGATCCTGTTTCCGCTGCCTAGCTCATCAGGATTCTATTGGCCATCTTTGTACAGAACGGAACAGCAAGGGGAAGATTGCGAAAGAGGGCAAGTAATATAAAATTTGCCACAATAAACGCTGCGAAGAAGGATTCGGGTACTGCCCTGAGCTCGGGGATCCCGTTACAATAAGGGGGCTTGGCTATCCCAAAGGAGGCCACGGCCTGTATCTGTGGCTCGACTCTGACAAGGAATGGAAAATAGTTTTAGCCCGTTTGCAGGAACAAAAGTGGATCGACACGGCCTCGGAGTACGTCT
>NW_020870251.1:247291-257291 GCF_003789085.1 Penaeus vannamei | reverse complement strand
GGGAAACCATCAGAAAAGCCTGCGCCTACACTCGCTCCAGCCATCTCCTGCAGGGTGGCATTAATCAACAAATGGAACTTTTGCATGCCACACACACCGCCTGCAACTCGCATGCCACCTGCAACACCAAAGGCACGCATAAAGGAAGATCCACTGCCTGACTTTGGGGCTGATAGCAAGCAAAAAGTATGCCAATTTAAAACTGCGGAAGCATCGCGAGTTTCCAGTTGACTAGATTATCTTCACAGCTAAACCAAAACTAAAAAAAAAAAAAATGCTGCAACGTGTAAGCACAAGCTCTACATAATAGCTGTCTCTTGTTGATAGCCCACGTCCGCAAAATAAATATTCGCTTGCAATCGGAATCACTGTTACGGTTGAAGTACTTGTAAAGCATGTCTGCAGGGGGAGGGGGGGGGTTACGGACCTGTGACCAAGGTCCCGTGCACAGTTCTGTTTATGTATGTGTATACGTACACACACGAGCACTCAGAAACAAATTTAGATTTGGGTTAAAAAATAGATAAAGGGATGAATAAATCAATATGTGTATGTTTTCTTTGTGTATCTATACTCTATATCTATATATCTATATATCTGTATCTATCTATCCTATCTATCTATTATCTATCTATCTATCTATCTATCTATCTATCTATCTATCTATCTATCTATCTATCTATCTATATATATATTATCTATATATATATATATATATATATATACTACTCGTATATATGTACAATAAACATCTATAAACATCTATAATCTGTAGGCTGATGGGATAAACTGCAGCACAGACTCTACTGTAGGTTGTGAAAAATTGGGCAACGTTACGATAGACTAATCTCTATTCATTCATAAATCCCTTCTATATTAGAAGACAGAAAATCCAAAACAAGATTCTCCCCTTCACACGCCCATCTCACCCGCCCCCGCCCCCTCCCCGCCCCGCCCAGACTCCATCTCCCGGGACAAGCTGTTGGAACAAGCGAAACACCTCGTCAGCACATGAGACGGTGTCACTCCCGCCCGCGTCCTGTCCGTAGTCCCTAACATCCCGGGGACGTTGGCGGAGATAAATCTGTCAATACTCCTTGGGCTCGCAGCATCCTAACCGTTACCAGGCGGGGATCGTATCCTAGGTCCTTCTGGCGATCAAAGGACCTTCATACCAGGGATTTCTCAAGTCTCCAGGAGATCGCAATGGAGAGGAGTCACATGGACGTCTTGAGGAGGCATGGACGTCTTGAGGAGATCGCATGGACGTCTTGAGGAGTCGCATGGACGTCGCATGGACGGGAGGAGATCGATGGACGTCTTGAGGAGTCGCATGGACGTCTTGAGGAGGTCGCATGGACGTCTTGAGGAGTCGCATGGACGTCATCGCATGGACGTCTGAGGAGGTCGCATGGACGTCTTTGAGGAGATCGCATGGAGGATCGCATGGACGTCTTGAGAAGATCGCATGGACGTCTTGAGGAGATCGCATGGACGTCTTGAGGAGGTTCGATGGACGTCTTGAGGAGATCGCAGGACGTCTTTGAGAGTCGCATGGACGTCGCATGGACGTCTTGAGAGTCGCATCGTTGAGGATGAGGAGGTCGCACGTCTTGAGGGATCGATCTTTGCAGGACGTTTGAGGAGGTCGCATGGACGTCTTGAGGAGGATGGACGTCTCGCATGGACGTCTTGAGGAGGTCGCATGGACGTCTTGAGGAGATCGCATGGACGTCTTGAGGAGTGCATGGACGTCTTGAGGAGATCGCATGGACGTCTTGAGAGGTCGCATGGACGTTGAGGAGGTCGCCATGGACGTCTTGAGGAGATCGCGACGTTCTTGAGGATCGCATGGACGTCTTGAGGAGGTCGCATGGACGTCTTGAGGAGTCGCATGGACGCAATGGATGGACGTCTTGAGGAGGTCGCATGGACGTCTTGAGGAGGTCGCATGGACGTCTTGAGGAGATCGCATGGACGTTTGAGGAGGTCGCACGTCTTGAGGAGATCGCATGGACGTCTGAGGAGGTCGCATGGACGTCTTGAGGAGATCGCATGGACGTCTTGAGGGATCGCATGGACGTCTTGAGGAGGTCGCATGGACGTCTTGAGAGATCGCAGTCTTGAGGAGGTCGCATGGACGTCAGATCGCATGGACGTCTTGAGGAGATCGCATGGACGTCTTGAGGAATGGACGTCTTGAGGAGATCGCATGGACGCTTGAGGAGATCGCATGGACGTCTTGAGGAGGTCGCAGGACGTCTTGAGGAGTCGCATGGACGTCTTGAGGAGATCGCATGGACGTCTTGAGGGCAGATATCGCATGGACGTCTTGAGGAGTCGCATGGACGTCTTGAGGAGGTTCGCATGGACGTCTTAGGAGATCGCATGGACGTCTTGAGGAGATCGCATCGTTTGAGGAGGTCGCATGGACGTCTTGAGACGTCTTGAGGAGATCGCATGGACGTCTTGAGGAGGTCGCATGGACGTCTTGAGGAGTCGCATGGACGTCTTGAGGAGGTCGCATGACGTCTTGAGGAGATCGCATGGACGTCTTGAGGAGGATCGCATGACGTCTTGGAGGTCGCATGACGTCTTGAGGAGGTCGCATGGACGTCTTGAGGAGGTTGGACGTCTGAGAGGTCGCATGGACGTCTTGAGGAGATCGCATGGACGCATCGCATGGACGTCTTGAGGAGGTCGCATGGACGTCTTGAGGAGATCGCATGGACGTCTTGAGGAGGTCGCATGAGTCTTGAGGAGATCGCATGACTCGCATGGACGTCTTGAGGAGATCGCATGGACTCTTGAGGAGGTCGCATGGACGTCTTGAGGAGTTGCAGGTCGCACGTCTTGAGGAGCATGGACGTCTTGAGGAGGTCGCATGGACGTCTTGAGGAGGTCGCATGGACGTCTTGAGGAGGTCGCATGGACGTCCCTCAGAGATCGCATGGATGTTTGGAAGAGATGCGAACGTCTTTGGGAGGTCGCATGATCTCTCATAGATCGCATGACCGTCTCTAGGAGATTGCATAAACGACTCTAAAAGATCGCATGAAAGACTCGCATCGCCATGAACGCATAAAGAGATCGTCTACAGAGGTTGTAAGAGAGAGAGATCGCATGATCGTCTACAAGAGGTTGATTTTTAAGAGAGCACGCATCGCATGATCGTCTACAAGAGGTTGCTTAAACATTTTTAAGAGAGCACATAAATGTCTTAAAGAGATCGCATGATCGTCTACAAGAGGTTGCTTAAACATTTTTTAAGAGAGCACATAAATGTCTTAAAGAGATCGCATGATCTTCTCTAAGAGTCGCATGAATGTCTTAGAGATCTCGTGGATGTCTCAAGGCCCGATCACACTATCACTTTTTCCGTCATTTTTTTGCGTTTCCGTATGAACTTTCCGTATGAAAATCGACTGACTCATGTAAACTAACATGGCACTATCGGAGTGAGGTCCCGGGAATCACACGAACATCCTCATACATTACGTTATTTTAAAGAAATCTGATCATGCATATTATATATACGGATGTTCTAAGATATCAGCTTATGTTTATATTCACTCATTCTGTCTAGTTTATCAATAAAAACATTCTAGTTGTATAGAACCTTCGTAGCACAAGATCAGGACGGAAATTAGTCGGATGGAAACGGTCGCAATCGTCTTTGTCTGGGAGGTGGTCGGTTTGCAAACCATAATTGCAGACAGCCGCAAATTCAGACGGAAACGCAAAAATTACGGAAAAAGTGCTAGTGTAAAAGGGACTTTAGAGATCGCATGGATGTCTAAAGGCCCTATCACACTAGCACTTTTTCCGTCAGTTTCTTTTTCCGTGAGATACTGACAGCACCTTTAAGGTGCTGTAACACTAGCACTTTTTCCGTCATTTTTTTTTTCTTTCTTTACAATTAGAGGTGTGACAGCACCTTTAGGATCGTCTACAAACGGAACGCCTCCCAGACCAAGACGGTTACGACCGTTTCCGTCTAACTAATTTCCGTCTTGATCTTGTGCTATTAACAAATTAGATAGGATGAGTGAATGTAAACATAAGCTAATATTTTAGAACATTCGCATTCATCATTAAAATGACGTAATATGTATGAGTGATTCCCGGAACCTCACTCCAATAACGCCATGTTTGTTTACATGAGTTCATTCGGAAACACAAACAATTGACGGAGAAAGTGCTAGTGTAATAGGGCCTTTAATGAGAGATCGCATGGGTCTTAAGGCCCTATCACACTATCTCTTTTTCCGTCAATTTTTTGCGTTTCCGAATGAACTCCGTATGAAAATCATGTAAACAAACATGGCGCTATCGAAGTGAGGGGCCGGATATCATTCTCATACATATACGTTATTTTAAAGAATTATGATGATGTATATTGTATATACGAATGTTCTAATAAATTAGCTTATGTTTACATTCACTCATTCTATCTAATTTATTAATAGCACAAGATCAAGACGGAAATTAGTCAGACGGTAACGGTCGTAACCGTCTCGGTCTGGGAGGCGTTCCGTTTGCAGACGATCCTTGCGGAAAGCCTCAGACTCAGACGGAACCCCAGAAATTGACTGAAAAAGAGCTAGTGTGATAGGGCTTTTAGGGATCAATTGAACCTCACGAGTAGGGTACGGTCATCTGAACTCAAGATTAACAGATGGCTATCATGCAGCCATTTCAACTTAATCGACATGTAAATTAGCCACTCCGGGTACTTTTGTGATAGCTACATCTTTTTATCTATAATGTATGTAATTTTGTTAATAATTGGAGTGCTTTTGGTTGGGGTGAGATATGTATTTCGTAAGGTTAAATGACGTAAAATATGGAGTGTAATAATAAAGTGAACATCTTTCATTTTCTCTCCCATTACCTCTATAATATGATACATATAATCATATTATTGAGGCAATTATGTAATTAATATTCATATCATCAATATTCATATATTCATACTCTGGAGTGTGAGTGAGAGAGAGCGAGAGAGAGGGAGAGAGAGAGAGAGAGAGATGAGAGAGAGAGAGAGAGAGAGAGAGAGAGAGAGAGAGAGAGAGAGAGAGAGAGAGAGAGAGAGAGAGAGAGAGAGAGAGAGAGAGAGAGGAGAGAGAGAGAGAGAGAGAGAGAGAGAGAGAGAGAGAGAGAGAGAGAGAGAGAGAGAGAGAGAGAGAGAGAGAGATTGAAAGTGAGTGAGTGAGTGAGAGAGAGAGAGATACAGAAAGAGACAGACAGAGAGAGAGTCAAAGAGAGAGACAGAAATAAACAGAGAGAGAGAGAGAGTCAAGAGAGACAGAAAGAGACAGACAGACAGAGAGAGAAAGATATAGACAGAGAGAGAGGGAGGGAAGAAAAATAGTAAGAGAAAGAGAGAGAAGGGTGGATGAGGAGAGAAAGGGAATAAAGAAAGGCAATGGAAGGAGAAAAGTCTGATAGAGAAAATGAACGATTCAAATAAATAATAACTGAAAGAAAAAGAGAAAAGAAGAAAGAAGGGGAAGACAAATCACACTCAAGAACAGAGAATAGAGATCCAAGCTAATTCATATCCTAGACTAACTCAATCCAAACAGCAATATAAATCCGATATATTCTCCAGTATAATGCAAACGTCATATCTCTCTCATCTCCTCTCTCTCCTCTCGAATCCCTTATGTTCCAAAATATCCTATTCAGACAAGGATTTTAGCATATTCATGTATATCATGTTCTTATCTATACTATAGCTTGGCAGAGGGTCCTTGGCGCGGGATTAAAACTTTGCCTTTGCTCGAATATTCTATCACGACGTTCGTATTACGAGCGAAGGGAATGATACACGTTCCTGTTTGCCTCCGGCTGATCCTGAATAGAAATCTTGATTATGAATGAGATGTTAACAATAATGTTGATTTATCTTGATATGTGGTGAGGGGGAGGGATGCTTAACATTTTTTTTATTTATAATATATATTATATATAAATATAAATATTATATATATTATATATATAATTATATATAATATATAATATTTATATATATATATTATATATATATATATATATATATATATAATATATATATATATATATATATATATATATATATATATATATATATATATATATATATATATATATATATATATATAATATATTATAATATAATATACCTATATATGTATATATGTATGAATCGTATTCATGTTGACAAATGTGGAAAGGCATGAATGAGAACGAATATCTTCACAATACAAGAAATGTACTTAACCGATTTCGATTATATTTCGTCAGAAATCATGTATTTCTGACGAAGATATAATCGAAATCGGTTAAGTACATCTTGTTTGTGAAGATATTCGTTCTATTCATGCCTTTCCACAAGTATATATGTATATGTGTGTGTATATATATAATATATATATATATATATATATATATATATATATATATATATATATAATATATATATATATATATATATATATATATATATATATGAATATATATGTATGTATGTAGTGTGTGTATGTGCGTTTGTGTGTGAGTGTCTGTGTGTTTGTGTGTGTATGTTTGTGTGCGTGCGTGTGTATGTCTAATGTCACGTCCAAAGAGTTACAAGAACAAAGAGAATAAAAAAAAAAAAAAGAAAGAAAAATTAATAAAGACGATAAAGACAAAATACGAACAAACGCACACACACAAACTCGCGAACGTCTGCTGGAAAATAAACGATCTCCTTTTTTTCTTTCTTTCTTTCTTTTTCCCCCAACGCTGTAATTAGGACAAGACTATCATAATTGCTTTCACCGCGATATCCACGCCCGCTTTTACACCCCCAACCCCCCTCCCACCCCCACTTCCACCCCTAGGCCGCTACAGGGAAGCAAACACCCCAACCCCCTCCCCTCCCCACCCTTCCACCCCCTAGGCCGCTACAGAAGCAAACGCTCCCACCCCACCTCCACCGCCACCCCTAGGCCGCTACAGGTAAGCAAACACTACCAATTATCCACACACATATTCTTTCCTTCTCCCCCCCCTTTTGGATATTCATTCGGTTTGCATCGCGTTTTGAAACTTAATAAACGCGAGCAGAGGTGCGTGTCCGATCTCCGTGTCTGTATGATATGAGGATCCCTTATCGCCTTAATATTCTGGGATATCAAAGCCTCCTTGGGATTGGGGGTGGAGGGGGAGGGGAAGGGGGGTGGCGGAGATAGAGAAGGGAGGGGGAGAGAGTGGCGGAGGGGAGGGGAAGGGGTGGCGGAGTGAGAGAGAGGGGGAGGGAGTGGGGAGAGGGAAGGGGGGGTGGGCGGAGATAGAGAGAGAGAGGGGAGGGAAGTGGGGGAGAAGGGGAAGGGGGGGTGGGCGGAGATAGAGAGAGAGGGGGAGGGAGTGGGGAGAGGGAAGGGGGTGGGCGGAGATAGAGAGAGAGGTGGAGGCGGAAGGGGGAGGGGGCGGTAGATGGTGGAGGGATAAGAGGGAGGGGGAAGGGGGGGCGGAGATAGAGAGAGGGGGAGGGAGGGGAGGAAGTAGAGAGAGGGGAGAGAGGAGAGAGAAGGGAGAGAGAGAGAGGAATGGGGAGTAGAGAGGAGGGGAGGGGAATGGAGTAGGGAGAAGAAGGGAAGGGAAGGGAGAGAGAAGAGGAGAGGGAAATAGGGAGAACAAAAGAGAGAAAGGATGAGAGAAACAAAGGGATGGAGAGAATGAGAATAAGAGAGTTAAGAAAGAGAAGAGAGAGAGAGAGAGAGACTGATGAAGAATCACAGAGAGAAGGAAGATGAAGCGGAGAGAGAGAGAGAATATAATCTTGTGAATTAAGATTCGAGTTTTTAATTTGTTCCAATATAACATCTAGCTCTCTATTCCCTGTTCACATATTGGAGAGAGAAAATGCAAACAAGCGATTTAATTACACAGGAAAATAAACAAGTAAAATATATAACAAAGAAAAAAAAGACTAAGGAAATTGAAGTAAAACTCACTTTCACTTTCTGTATATTGCTTATATTGTTCTCTTTTCTTCGCTTTCTCTTCTTCTTTCGCGTTTCCCTCCCATTCTTCTTATACCTCCCTCCTTCCCCCTCCCCTCTGTCTCCTCCTATATTACCCCCTATTTCATAATTTACCTTTCTCTTCCCTTTCATTTCTTCATCTCTCTTCTTCATTTCCCACTTTCCTTCTCTCTCTTTTAATTTTATACTCCCCTATCTTTCCATTCTCCTCACCACTCCTTCCTCTCTCTCTTTTTTCTCCCATCTTCTCCAACCTCCCCTTCTCCCCCTCCTTCCTTTTCTTCCTCACTCAAGCTATCCACTCTTTCTCCTTCTCCTCATCCCCTCGTTTCCACCTTCTCTTTCCCCTTTTCCCTATCTTTTTCTTAAACCCTTTCTTCCTCACCCTCCTTTTCTCCCCCTTCTTCTCTCTCTCCCTTTCTCTTCCACCTTCCTTCTCTCCCTTCCCATCCCTTCTCTTCCACCCTCCCTTCCCTTCCTTCTTCCCCCTTCTTTCCACCTCCATCCTTCCTCTTCAACCTTCCTTCCTTCTCATCCCTTCTCTTCCACCCTCATCCTTCTCTTCCCCTCTTTTCCCCCATTTTACCTCCTTCCTCTACCCTTTCTCCTCTCCCTCCTTTCCACTCTTTCTTCCTCCTCTCTTTTACCTTCTCTTCTCTTTCCCTTCCCCCCCCCCTCCTCCTCATCCCCATTTACCCATCCCACTCCCTCTCCCCCTTGCACTCTGTCCAGCCAAAGTTCATGATAATTAAGTTGGTCCACTGGTGGTGTGAGTCGCACGGGGGTAATGAGATAGGATGTTAATTCTTTCCCCGCTCGTGAAGGCGTAGAATTGATGAGGGGAGGGAGGGAGGGGAGGAGGAGAGGTGAGGGGGAGAGGAGAGAGGAGGAGAGGTAAGGTGGGAGGAGGAGGGAGGTAAGGGGAGGAGGAGAGGTAGGGTGGGAGGGGAGGAGGAGAGGTAAGGAGAGGAGGGAGGTAGGGGGGAAAGATATGGGGAGGAAAGGAGGAGGTGAGGTTGGGGTGGGGAAGAGGGGAGGTAGGGGGGAGGGGAAGAGGGGAATAAGAGAGGTAAGGTGGGAGGGGAGGGGAGAGTAGGGTGGGAGGGGAGGAGGAGAGGTAGGGGGGAGGGAGGAGAGGTAGGGGGGAAAGATATTGGGGAGGAAAGGAGAGGTGAGGTTGGTGGATGGGGAAGAGGAGAGGTAAAGGTAGGAAAGGTAGGGGGAAAGAAGGGGGAGTGAGTAGGGGTGGGGAAGGAGGGGAGGAGGAGAGGTAGGGGGAGGGGAATAGGAGAGGTAAGGGAGGAGGAGGAGGAGGGGGGGGGAGAGAAGAGATAAGAAAGGAGGGAGGAGGAGAGGTAGAGGGGAGGGGAGAGAAGACGTAAGGGGAGGGGAGAGGATATAAGAAGAGAGGAAGGGGAAGTGGTTTGTGGGGTAGAGGGGGGGGGGAGGCAGGAGGGAATGGGGGAAGAGGAGGTGGAGAGGTGGGGATGGGTAAAGGATGGAGAAATAGAAATACAACACATGGAGAGAGAGAGAGAAGAAGAGAGAGAGAGGAGGGAGAGAAGAGGAGAGAGAGAGAGAGAGAGAGAGAGAGAGAGAGAGAGAGAGAGAGAGAAAAGAGAAAGAGAGAGAGAGAATCAGAGACAGAGACAGAGAGAGAAGAGAGCATAAAAACATCCAATAAGTGATAAATAGAAAAGAAAAAAAGAAAAATAATAAGAAAAGCAAAACAATCTGAAACACGATGAAAATAAAGATAATGAGACGCCGGTAAATTAGGTAATGTCAGAGAGATCGCTTTAATTTGGTTGCTTGGGAAGCCACGGAGAAAAAAGAGTAGGAAAGAATTAGGAGGGGGAGAGAAGTCAGAAAAAATGGAATACATAAAAATATATATATTATATTATATATATTATATATATATATTATATTATATATATATATAATATATATATAATATATATCATATAGATAATAGTATAGATAGA
>NW_020870251.1:240615-245959 GCF_003789085.1 Penaeus vannamei | reverse complement strand
GAAATGAGTGGAGAGAGTGAGAGAGCGAGAGAGTGAAGAGGGCGAGAGGAGGGAGGCAGGACGGTGGGAAGCGAGAGAGTGAGAGAGTGAGAGAGGGAAAGACGGTGGGAGGAGAGAGTGAGCGAGAGCGAGAGAGTGAGGAGCAAGAGGAGACGTGGGCGGTAGGAGTGACGAGTAGGAACGAGCACCGTGGGAAGCGAGAGAGTGAGAGAGAAGAGAGGGGAGAGAGGAGAGAAGCGAGAGAGCGAGAGAGCGGGGAGAGAGTTGCCCTGTAGGTCCTGTGCTGGGAGAGGAGGGGGGGGGGGGCGGTTTCAGGTTTTATGAGAACCAGTGCGATCGAGGCACTTTTGGACACGCGGATTGTCTAAGGCGTCTCTATTTTCGGCTCATAGAGGGTTATATCGTCGGGAGAGGGAGAAGAGGAGAAAGGGAGTATAAAAGGGAAAGGGAAGAGGGAGAGGAAGGGAAAGTTGAGAAAGGGGTGAAGGGAGAGAAAAGGAAGCGGAAGGGGAGGAGGAGGAAGTGGAAAAGGAGAGATAAAAGGGGAAGGGGAGAAGGGAGGGAAAGGGAAAGTTGAGAAAGGAGAGATAAAAGGGGTAAGGAGAAGGGAGAGGAGAGGGATGAGGAGAGAGAGGGGAGAAAGGGGAGGAAGGGAGGATTAAAAAGGGAAGGGAGAAGGGGGAGGATGGGATGAGGAGGAGAGGAGAAGAGGGGTGGAAGGAGAGATAAAAAGGGAAGGGAGAGGAAGGAAGGAAATGTGAGAAGGAGAGATGAAAGGGAAGGGAGTAAGGGGGAGGATGGGATGAGGGAGGGAAGGGAGAGAAGGGAGAGGGAAAAAGGAGGGGAGGACAGGGGAGAGGAAGGGAAGGTGAGAAGGAGAGAAGGAGAGATACAAAAAGGAGGGAGAAGGGAGAGGAAGGGAAAGTGAGAAAGGGGAGAAGGAGAGATAAAAAAGGAAGGGAGAAGGGTGAGGGAGGGACGAGGAGGCAAAGGGAGAAAGGGGAGTCGGAGAGATAGAAAAGGAAGGGAGAAGCGTGAGAGAGGGATGAGGAGGGAGAGGGAGGGATGAGGATGGAAAAGGAGAGGAAGAGGAAGAGAAAAGGGAAGAGAATAGAATGCAGGAAAGTGGGCAGGAGAGGGTAAACGGCAGAAGGAAGAGGAGAAAGGTGAGAAGGGAGAGGGGAGAGGAGACAAGGGAGAGGGGAAAAGGGAGAAGGAGGGATAAGGAGAAGGCAGAAGACAAGAGAAGGGCTGTGGGAAGTAAATTATGGGAAAAGGGGGAGTGGGAGTTATCGTGTGGGAGAGGAATAGAAGGGAAGAGATAAGATAGGGGGAAAGGAGTTATTGTGGGAGAAGCAAGGAAGCAGAAGGGAAGAGAGAGGGAGAGAGGAGAGAATATAAGGTGGCGAAGGGAAAAGTGGTTGTCACGTGAAAAAGTGGAATGGAGGAGAAAAGAAAAGAACGGAGGGAAGAGAAGTGGGAGTCATCTTGTGAAAAGGGGGAGAGTGAGGTATGAGAAGAGGAGGGAGAGGAAGGGAAGAGGAGAGAAGGGCAGAGGAAGAAAAGGGACCGAGTGGTAGAAAGGAGAAGGCAAAGTGAGAGAAAATGTGGAAGAGGAAGAACGAAGGAGAGGAGAGAAGGGGTGGGGAGACGGGAGGAAAGGGAGGAGAGAATGGCGAGAAGGACGAGGAATGTAAAAGAAGCTATGGTGTTGGGGAAGGAGAAGGAGGGTGAGAATAGGGGCAAGGTCAGGGAGGGGGAGGGAAGAAGGGAAGAAGAAGAAGAGGGAAAGAGATAGGAAAGGTAGAGCAGTCCAAGAGAGAGGGGAGGAGAAGGAAGGTGAGCGAGGGGAAGGGGAAGAAGGGGAAGGGAAAAGGGAGGAACGGGGATGCAAAGGAAGGGGAGAGAGAGGAAGGAAGAACGAAGGAAGGGAAAGGGAAGAGATAAGAGGAAGAGTTGAGGATGGGGAAGAGGAGGAGGAGAGGAGAAAAAAGGCAAAGAAAGGAGGAAGAGAGACGAGAAAAAAGAAGGAAAGGGGAGAAGGGAAGAGGGAGGAAGGCAAAGGGAGGAAGAAGAAAGGCAAGAAGGGATGAAAGGAAGGTTGGGAAAACGAGAGGAAGGAAAGGAGACAAAAAGGAAAGTAAAGGGCGAGGAGAGAGAAAGGAAGGAGAAGGAGGGGAAAGGGAAGGGAAGAAGAGAAGGGTAGAAGAAAGAAATGGAGACGAGAGGAAAGGGGTGAATGAAGCGATGGAAGGGAGAGGTAAAGGAAGAGAGAGAGAACGAAAGGGGGAAGGGGGGAGGGATACGACAAGCTCTCGACACCTCTCTCTCTCTCTCTTCTTATCAGCCATTTTTGATCTATCGCCTGCTATCTCTTCGTTATCGGCATATTATTTCGCATGTCGTTCCAATTATGCTTATCTCTATCTACCAATCTATATCTTTATATCTGTCTATCTACCTGTTGTTTTATCTTTAACTGTCGTTTTATTTTATTGTTTGATTGGTATATATACTATCAATACGTATTTGCATTACTGTACCGTCTTTATTCTATATCTATTATCTCATTTCTCTTCTTTCTCTTCTCTCCTTCTCTCTCTCTCTTCTCTCTCTCTTCTCTCTCTCTCTCTATCTTCTCTCTCGTCTCTCTTCTTCTCTCTCTTCTCTCTCTCTCTCTCTCTCTCTCTCTCTATCAATCTATTTCTCTGCTTCTCTCTCTTTATCTCCTCCCTCTCTCTCTCTCTATTTATCTACCTCTTTTTAATTCCCTTTTCCTTTCATTCATCCTGCTTCTGGTAAGAGAAAAAATGAAGTGAAATTGGTGATTCTGTATAATTATATATACAATATATATATAATATATATATATTATTATAATATATATATATATATATATATATATATATATATATATATATTAATATGAGTTTATGTGTATGTATGTATGTATGTACATACATGCACACAACACACACACACACACATACACACACACAACACACATATCTATCTATCTATCTATCTATATCTATCTATCTATCTATCTATCTATCTATCTATCTATCTACCTATCTATTATCTATTATCTATCTATCTATATTATATATATATATATATATAATATATACATATATATATATATATATATATATATATATATATATATAATATATATATATATATACATATTATTTATCATTTCCTTTTTTATCTCTTGTCATTATTACTAGCTTTGTTACTGTTTTTATTCTGTCATTTTATTTTATTTTTTCATTTCATGACTTTCTATTCTCCACTTTTTCTTTTTTTCTTTTTTTAATTTCTACTTTCCTCTCTTTTTTTCCTTTGTGTTTTGAGCTTTTGTTTCCTCTTCCTTTTTAATTCTATTATTCTCATTATTCTTGATACTATTACAACAATTCCAGACATTTTGACCTAGAAAAAAAGCTGTAAAACTTACTATCTTTTATTCTGTAAAATCACCTTAACCATTAGTGAAAAAATAATTATTTCAATTATAACACAATATCAAATGACATGAAAAATATATATTAAAATACAAAATACGATTTGACGGAAATGACGCAATTTCCAGTTAAATATTTGCAAATGAATTGTTTCCTCGTTCTAAAAAGACCTCATTTGCATACGATACAAGTAACCATTTTTCGCCCTTATAATAAGGACTCATAAAGACCAAGATTGCATTATGCCACAAACAAGCTTAAGCGGTATATACCATAATCTTGCTAATTTCATCGCCTATTATTCGCCTTATGACTTCACTAAGTAATGAATGGGGAGTGAGAGGGAGCGAGGGAGAGGAGGGAGAAGGAGGAGGGAAGGGAGAAAGGAGAGAGTAGAGGGAAGAAGAAGAGAGCGAGTGAGAAGGGAAGCGAGGGAGAGGAAGAGGAGAGGAGTGGAGAGGAGAGAGAAGAGAGAGAAGAGAGAGAGAGAGAGAGAGAGAGAGAGAGAGAGAGAGAGAGAGAGAGAGAGAGAGAGGAGAGAGAGAGAGAGAGAGAGAGAGAGAGAAGAGAGGAGAGAGAGAGAGAGGAGAGAAGACGAGAGATGAGAGATAACTCTCTCTCTCACACACACAAATACACACACACAGAATGCACACGCAGCTTGGGTGACGGGATATAGATAAAAAAACGATTATAAATAGATCCATGAACTGATAAACAGATAGATAAATAAGTATAGGATTAAATACCTATGTGTTATATATTCTCATAAGCCTCGTAGAAAAGGTATGGATGAGAATGAACATCTTTACAATACGAGAAATGTATTTTACCGGTTTCGAGTAAACCTTCGTCAGATTTCTTTATTCTCTGACGAATCCGGTTAAACACATCTCATGTATTGTGAAGATAACCATTCTCATGCAAACCTTTTTCTAGATTTGTCAACATGAATACGGTTCATTGTATGACCATCTCAACATAGTGCACGTATTTCACTGCTCAAACAAACTCTATAAAAACATTGTGCCTTTTTTGTAATGGAGATAAAACGACAGCAATCACCACAACAGAGACGATTATGGTTATAAAGATAATAGTAATAACGATACTAATACTAACACTGATACTGATACTGAGGATAATAATAATGACTAGTAATACTGCTGCAAGTGTTGCTGCTGTTACTACTACTACTACTTTTACTACTATTACTATTACTACTACTATTATGAAAATAATATTGACAATAATGATAATAACAATACAATAATTTAGTAATACTAATTGTTGATGAAAGATGATGATGATGATGATGACGATGTGATGATGAGATAAGGGTGATGATAATAACGGTAATAATAATGATGAATTAATGAATAATTAATAATAATTGTTATTACTACTACCGTTTTTATCATTGTTATAACAACAGTGATTGTAATAATGATACAGATGATGATAGTAGTAATGATGATAATAATGATAACAGTAATAATAACATAATGATACAGATAACATGATAACCATATTCACGAGATAATAGTTATTACTACTACCGTTTTTATCATTGTTATAACAATAGTGATTGTAATAATGATACAGATGATGATAATAGTAATGATGATAATAATGATAATAACAGTAATAATAACCATAATGATACAGATAACAGAGAAAATGATAACCATATTCACGAGAGAAATGCAAAAGGATATTATTAATGGTTATAATTACAAAACCACGTTAATGTGAAACCTTCGGAATTGGTTCAAGAACATTTACATTCCTCGTCTTATGAAGGAAGGAGATCACGGTGGATGTGAGCGGAAAAAGAAAGAAAAATATAATTCCTTGTTTTGACTAATTTACTT
>NW_020870251.1:233115-235615 GCF_003789085.1 Penaeus vannamei | reverse complement strand
TCATTCTTGGTATTGATCCTGCTTTCGTCAGTATCCTTTTAGTATCACTATTAAAGAGCAGAAAATGCGATGGATTCTTGAAAGGGAATCAAGGGTGTAAAGAAAACAGTTTTTCTTGTTTCTTTTGTATTCATTTACAATACAGATATCTCTTTCTCTGTCTGTTTACGTTAGGGATTCTATTTTTGCATTGCGCAATATTATCATTATTCGTTTTCTATCATCATTATAGATTTTTTTCTAAATGTCCATGCATCTTTAATTTTCATCTCTATTTTTCTTTTCTTTTTTTCTAATTCTTTGAGTGCATTTGACGCTGATAAATCCGTATTAATTCAAAGAATTTAGTCATTCTGCTTTTGATATTCTGCTCTGATTATCTACTCGCTCAATTCTCCCTTTTATATTTCTTTTCATTAAACTATTCCAATTTTGTTTCGCTCATATTTATTTATAATTTCCTCTTCCATGCAATCATTCGCTTTTCAATCCTTTATTCCAAAGATCGTTTACGTATTTTTCTCCTATTTTTTTTATTACTTTTTCTTCCCCTTCCCTTTTGATATTTTATTTCCTCCTCCCCTTTCAATATCTTTCACATCTTTCCCCTCTCCAGTCAAACGTACAGAACCCATGTGGAAGCTTATACACTCTTAAAGTATTTCAAACTTTAAGAAGCAGCTTAACTCGGCGATTCAGCCATATAGTATGTTCAAGTCCCGCAGAGTTTCACGGTGAAGGATTCTGGAAACGGCAATATCCTTATATACACGAGTATTTATTTGAAGAGGCCATAAGGGTCGAGAGCTCGTTCCCAATGCAGGGTTTATCGACCGTAATTGATCGAGAGCTCTTGGTCGTTATTCCAGCAACATTTATCAGCTGATTTAGTAAGGGTATATACGTACTTGTTATGTGTTCGTGTTTCGGTGTGTGTGTGTGTATTTCTGTATTTATTTGTATGAAATGCATGTATTTCTACCGTCTATATTTCTGTGTACACTGCCATGTTTCTTTAACCATTAATGTATCTATGCGTGTGCTTATAGCTATGTATATGGCTTTAAGTGGACATGTACGTGTTCGTATGTACGTGTGTTTGTGGCTTTGTATGTTTGTGTATATACGTGTACATATGAGTGGACGTATGGTAACATAAGAACGAATACTAAACCTTTCAACTATCCAAATTCCCTCTTGAATAGTCTAAAGAAGTAAATATGGTAAAAAAGAAGAAGTAAGATAGTGGTTATAGCAGCCATAATACGATGAAAACGATAATGTTGAAAAGATATGAATGCGAATGGATTTCACAATACAAGAGAGGTATTTGACCAGTTTCGGATACATCTGACGGAGAAATATACGAAACCGGTCAAATTGTGTTCATATTCATTCCCATTTGTACCTTTTCTTCAATTGTCAGTGTGAATAGGGTTCAACGATAATGTTCTTAAAAATTATAACTGAAATCATGATGATGATGATAATCAAGATAACATTAATGATAAAGATAACAATTATGATAATGATGTTGGTGATAATGATAATAATAACAATAAAAGTGAAATGAAGATAATTATGAAAATGATAATGATAATAATAATGCATAATAATAATGGTAATAATGCTAATACCGATTATGATGATAATAGCAATAATAATAATAAAAACAACAACGGTAATGATAATAGAAATATAATAGCACTGGTGATAACAGTAACACAATATGAATAACTTTAACATTAATTATATTAATGGTTATAATGATTATTATGATAACAATAATAAAAGTATTGACGATAATGATAATAACAAAACAACAACGATAATAGAAATGAAAATGAAAACAGAAACGATAATATGCATAAATAAGAAAAGGAGTAAGAATAAGAATCAAATCAGTTCTAATAATAATGAAAAATAAGGAAAAAATATCGCATTCATCATAATATATAAAAATAGTAATGATTATCATCAAAGTGATACGCTAATGATGATAATAATGATAAAAAAGTCATGATAGTAACCATCTTGGCTAAAAAAATGAATGTCATTATAAATTCTACTGAAAAGACAAACAGTAATCTGTTATTGTTCATGGAATCATAAATGAATAGCTAAAATAGTGAATTTCTGGAATATGTTCATGTTAGTAAAATGATTGAATAGATGAACAGATGAATTAATGAAAAAAAAATATATACGTCGAAAACATTGCATTACAAGCGAAATTCCTGTAATCTACATAAAAAAAATTGTCGTCTTTGATTATATACTTTACCTTTTTCGATGAGAATCAGACTGGACGCTTGCTTACCTGTAAAGAAAAGAGAATGGTTGGTGGAAATGTGACAAATGTCGTGCAATTCAAATTAATATACGTATATATACATACATGTATATACTTATACATGCACACATACACCACACACCACACACACACACACACACACACACACACACACACACACACACACACCACACCCACGCACACCAC
>NW_020870251.1:217142-219190 GCF_003789085.1 Penaeus vannamei | reverse complement strand
GCTTCTAATTTTTCCTGATAGAAATTTGTTTAATGATATCACATTTGACATATAATTATATCGTTATGGAAGACTGTGACCGGGAAAACACACACACACATACACACACACACACACCACACACACACAAAATACACACACTACACAGCAAACACACACCACACCACACACACACACACACACACACACAGCACACACAGCACACGTATAACACCACATACCACACACACAGAAAAAGAATCCAATTTATCCTTACCATCACCTAACTCTCTGTGCTCTCTTTGACCAATCAACCCCAACCTAACCTTAACAGCCAAGCCTTATAAGGTTGCCCCCCTAGCTAAGACTAAGCGTGGAGTGGAGGTGGTGTATTGGGTGTGGTTGTTGGGGGGTCTTCTTCGTGTGTATATGTGTTATGTGGCTTCGTGATAAACGTATACATGGAAATATCGATAATAACAGAGTATACGTAAATTAAAATATACCATATAAAAAAAATCTTTCATTGCAAAAAGTTTGAAATGAAAACCAAAATTTTAAAAGATGCAAAATAAAAATCATAATAGAAAGTCATTAAATAACTGTACAAAGATATAATGAAAATATATATACAACAATGGGAATCATAATAATCATTGTCTTTGTCAAGAAAAATCCATAATACATTTAATTCATGATGTAAATAATATGATTCCATCTATATAGTTTTCCTGATAACATTATCTCGGCATCTTGACGTCTTCCAGACCTTTTATGTTCCTCATGAGTTGATACTTTCACAAATAGTGTTATTATTTTTATTATTCTTATTTTCATCAACATTCCTGGTACCATTATTGATATTATAGTTATCAATATTTGTATCACTGTCATTATTATCATTATTATTATTATCATTATCACTATCATTATTGTTATCATTATTATTGTTGTTATTACGTATTATTATTGTTTCTACATTATCATCATTATCATTATTATTTCATTATTCATCATCTATATATTCATTATTATTTTCAATCTTATTCTTACTCACATTCCTGTCATCAGTATTATTACTTTTGGCGTTTGCACTATGATAATTATCATTATTACTAATATCTTTATCCTTATTATCCATCATTATTCTTTTATTGTGTTTTATATCTTATTATTATCATTATTATATTATATATATTATCATTATATTTATATTTTATAATTCATCTATTATTATTATTATCACTATTATTATCTCTATTATCATTATAATCATCATTATGTATTATTATATTATATATATTATCATTATTATCATTATTGTTATGATTTACAGCATTATCATTACCATTACTATTGTTATCTCTGGCCGTAGCAGTTGTAGTAACAGCAGCAGTGGTAGTAGTAGTTGTAACAACTGAAGCATTTGTCATCATCACCATCATCATAATAACTGATTATCAGCTTATCTCCAAAACCTTCACGGTAAGACGAAAAAAAATCTCTCATTAGCTTACTGACAAAATAAATTAAAGCTAGAGTATTATAGTTTTTACATGACAATAGTAACGGGGAGTAAATCCACTCCATTAATAGATATTAAACCAATCTACCTACACATATGAATTACTCTACGCGTATTTTTGTTACCTTGCAGCCCACGCAACACGCCAACGCATATTCATTGTGTGTCAGCTCTTTCTCTTCCACCCACGCGTCTCTTTCTATTTTCCTTTTTGTGCGTTTCTCTCATTCGAATGGTATCTGGGTTTCTAAATTGTGTTCTTATCGCAAATGTATAATAAATATAATATATATATATTATATATATATAGTTATATATATAATACTATATATACTATATAATAATATATATAATATAATATATATATTATATATATATAATATAAATATATATATATTTTTTTTTTTTTTAAATTTTTTTTTTTTTTTTTTTTTTTTTTTTTTTTTTTTTTTTAAAGGGCGCTCTTTTCTTTTTTCTGTGGTTCTTATTCTCTCTCTTTCTCTCTCTCTCCTCTCTCTCTCTCTCTCTCCTCTTCTTCTCCTCT
>NW_020870251.1:209642-212142 GCF_003789085.1 Penaeus vannamei | reverse complement strand
ATGGAACAAATGTGAGGGTGTCTTAAGGGGTTCCTTCTCCGGGTCAGTTGGCTAATTTTCAACGCTTCACCAGGGACAAGTATCAGTATCCTACGTAGGAGCTGAACCGCAATTATAGGAAAACACTTTAATCAGATGTTACTCACTGGAAACCTTTTCGAGACTTGGCGAATGATGGAAATTAGAAATATAATCAGGAGTAGATGTTCGTCATCTGGAATCGAAGACGGATGCACTGATGATAGCGAGATAACAGAAGTGTATTAAATCATGGTAATTTTTTGGAAGACCTTCATATATCTATATCTATCTATCTATCTATCTATCTATCTATCTATCTATCTATCTATCTATCTATCTATCTATCTATATATATATATATATGTTTGTGTGTGTTGTGTGTGTGTGTGTGTGTGTGTGTGTGTGTGTGTGTGTGTGTGTGTGTGTGTGTGTGTGTGTGTGTGTGTGTGTGTAAGTGTGTGTAAGTGTGTGTGTATTATATATATATATATATATATATATATATATATATATATATATATATATATATATATATATATATATATATATATATATATATATATATATATATATATATTATATATATATATATATATATATATATATATATATATATAAATATATATATATATATATATATATATATATATATATATATATATATATATATATATATATATATAATATATATATAATATATTATATATATACGGATATAAATAGTAGTGCTACAAGTTTGTTCGAAAGTTATATATCAAGTTACGAGTATTCAAAATATCGACTGTAAATATGGATACGTAACTGGCCATTTCCAATAAAAGTTGCACCAATCCCAGACCAGATAAATCAGCCTTCAGCGCCTCATCCCAGGTAGACGTTCGCTGGAAATAACATTATGGTAAACTCCAGGGCCTGTGTGGGGCGAGCACGTCTGCGGGCGAGGGACTCACGAAGCCATTGTGGTGTCCGGATCATGTGATTCTCCACGTACTAGGGACTGTTTGGATATTGGATATATATATATATATATATATATATATATATATATATATATATATATATATATATATAATATATTATATATATATATATATATACAATATCCTTTTTTGGCTGGACTTTATCGATAATCTGTAGATATCCGATTTCTTAAAGAGAATAGCTTTGGTTTTGTCTCTCCTATGCTGTTGGATAGATAGATAGAATGATCAGTTTATTAGATATGAGATATTATGGCCTATGTCAATACAACAGCTAATCGCAAATGCATAAATCCTGATGTAGAAAATGGTTTTATATATATATCTAAATGATTTTTTCGTAATTTTAGAAATCGATCACCTGGTAACGGATGCACACATCAGCTGGAATCCTTCATTTATTATCGTTATCACTATTACGTTTTACAGAAAATCTAGAAAACGAGAATTTTGTCATTAAAAAAAAAAAAAAAAAAAAATGGTAGTCATGAAAAGAAGCAGTCCATTTCGGTGAAGGCATTTCATGATGGTTCCTGATTGAAACGACATCATTTAATAATTTTCATGCGTTAATATATATATATATATATATATATATATATATATATATATATATATATATATATATATATATATATATATACACATCTCTCTCTCTCTCTCTCTCTCTCTCTCTCTCTCTCTCTCTCTCTCTCTCTCTCTCTCTCTCTCTCTCTCTCTCTCTCTCTCTCTCTCTCTCTCTCTCTCTCTCTCTCTCTCTCTCTCTCTCTCTCTCTCTCTATATATATATATATATATATATATATATATATTATATATATTATATATATATGCATATCTATCTATCTATCTATATATTTATGTCATCTGCAGGCATGGTTTTGATTCCACATTTTCTCTCAATTGCTTTCCTTTCCATTCCGTATAAAGTTACAGAATAAAGACAATATAAAAAACAGCGTGAATTGTACATATATTTTATACTATTTCTGGTGTCCATCTGTTGTGAACAACCGTGAGACTAGAAATGTACAGAAGATAAAAAAAAAAATGAAAAATTAAAATAAAAAATCAGTGCACAGAGCGTCCACTGTTCTGTGCTTAAAGAAACAGCTGATTGGCCTGGGCGAGCATGCACCAATAGCCAGTTCGTTTGATTCAGACGCTAACACATTATATATCGTTACATAGTGTCGTCGATGTCATGCAACTTTCATATATCCCTTTATTAATCATTAATTTGATTTGATTAGTCTATTTTTCATATATTGCTTTCATTATTTTTTTCTTTTTATCAACTGTCATGCTTATTCTTATTATTGTTAGTGTTTTTATCATCATTATTAGTAGTATCAATATCATTGTTGTTGTTGTTGTTCTTGTTGTTATTATTATCATTCTTATTCTTATTATTATCATTACTATCATTGTTTATTATTATTGTGATTTATTATTATCATTATTAATATTATCATAATTATTATTACTTTTATAATTAT
>NW_020870251.1:192142-197142 GCF_003789085.1 Penaeus vannamei | reverse complement strand
CACTGTACCAAAAACGGATACCCTAATCAACTGCAGCTTTTGAGCAATGGGCGACGAGACAGCCCTGTTAGTTGGTACACGAATTTCCAACCCATGTTTATTAGAAAAAACTGTAATGGAAAGACAAGAAAAACTAATGGAAAGACAAGAAAAAGGAAAATAATGAGAAGGGAAAAAACTAAAGACAGAAAAAGTGTATGGAGGAAAGGGGTAATATGTCCGAGGAAAATAGATAGCGACGAAATACAACAGTTTACTTCAATAACTATATTGCCATCTGTTTTAAGCCACGAAATGAAAGGAAGATTGAAAGAGACAGCCATTTAGACGAGGGTAAACTTAGATATTATGTTGGATAAGATTAAAGACTTTATACAACTAAATGAAAATGTTTATTTACTTCTTTCAGCCTATGCAAATGACTATATTTACTTGTACAAAGCTTGAATAGAAATGAACAAAAATAATATAAACTTGTTGGTAACTACTGTTTTATTTTACGTTAATTAGAGACTCGAATTTCTTTCTATTTTACGTTAATTGAGTAATTCGAAATAGATATTTATAATCTGTTTTAGGAGATTAGGTAATTCCCAATGTATTTTGTAAGTATCAGTTTTCAGTGTCTGTTTATGTTATTGTTTTTGTATTTCTTATTGTAACGATTACTATCACATATGTAATGATAGTATTGCTAATAATAATGATTCTTGTTACTATGTGATTATTATCATGATCATTATTATCATCATCAGCAATATTATTGTTATTATAATTATCGTTAAATTATTATTATCAGTAGTAGTAGGAGCTACTACTACTACTACCACCTATACTTCTACATCTACTATAACTGCTGCTGCGGCTAATGCGATTGCTACTACCACTACGATTAATACTATTATTACTAGTGCTGCTCTCATTACGTACTATTTGCGTAATTCTTCTTGGTGTTCTATCGATTTTCTTTTCCAAATTATTATCTATCATTTCTGTCGGTCATTTTCACTGTTGTTAGTAACTTTTCCTATTTTTCATCATCGCCGAATGACCATCGGTGATATTAAGATGGCTTATGTAAAAGGTCGATCAGTTAATCGTTATACTGTGTAACTGTTCTACCAATCATGCATAATTTTAATCGTTTCACCTACTGCTGAGAGAGAGAGAGAGAGAGAGAGAGAGAGAGAGAGAGAGAGAGAGAGAAGAGAGAGAGAGAGAGAGAGAGAGAGAGAGAGAGAGAGAGAGAGAGAGAGACTGAGACGAGACGAGACAGAGACGAGACAGACGAGAAGACAAAGAGAAAGTAGAGGGAGAAGCAGAAAGCAACAGACAGACAGAGAGATCAGAAGAAGACGGAACAGAAAAAAAAGAATAATTATACTAATACTAGACAACACACAAAGATAAAAAGTAAGAAAGAGAAATAAGAGTCAAAAGAAAGATGGAGAAATGAATAACACATTTTACGAACGACATGAGACCGGAATTCAACCCGAAATTAACGAAATGCCCAAAAGATGTATGCCATAAGATTTTTTTTTTTTTTTTAAGTCTGGATTACGGCACGTGATGTCCGGGGTGGGGGAGGGGGGGGGGCGAGGAGTTTGAAAGAGAGATCAAAGACGAAAAATGTGAAAGAGAAAATTCGGATAAAAAGTGTAAAAGAGAAGAGTAAATAATGTGTGGGGTAGGGTAGGAGGAGGAGGAGTCTAAAGATTAAGATAAATATTCAGTTTATTTACGTTCATTCGCAAATGTTTTCGTTTACTTTTCTACGTTTCTCGCATTTTTTTTTTCTTCTGTATTCATCATCGTTCCTTTTTAGGGGGTTATTTCATTTCACTTCCATGCCTTTTGCTTCTTATCCTTTCCATTCCGCTTTTGATAATTTATCATTCTCTCGTCTTTCCTTGTTTTCGCTATCACATTAACGGCTCCCTCTCTATTTCAGTATAACGTCAATTTATCACACTGTATCATTTATCTTTGTTCCTCTCCCTCCCATATCCTTTTCTCGTCTTTTCATCTACTCTGCTCAATCTTTACTTATCCTGCTCTATGCCCCTTAGCGGACTTTTATGCCCTCTCCCCTTTCGCAAGAAAAAAAAAAAAAAAAAAAAATAAAAAAATGAAAAAGTTTTGAGCCAATATTAAAAAAATATTTTGAACGCCAGTAATTATAACTTATTGTTGGCAGAACGATTACTTAGCGTTTTGCTCCTTTCTAAAGTTTATTGGGAGAGTAGGAAATATGCACGTTGGTTTAATTACACTCTTGCTTTCTCTCTCTGTGTTATCGGGATTAAGATGCAGATTGGTAATTGATGAGTTGATGATGAATTTTGATTATAGGTGATGATGATTTTTTTTATTTTGAGGGGGGGGGGAGGTTGGTAATTATTTTGATGATAAATTTTGATTATAGGTGATGATGACTTTTTTTTTAGGGGGTGGGGGGTAGGGGGTGACGATTCTGTGAGGGAAGCATGGAACTCATTATTACTCATTTCTCTTGTGCTTCTTCGCCACTTGTTTACTCCCTGGGACATCACTCTTTTGTGTACCTTAGTTCCTCTCTAGGTTATTGATTTCCTTTTTTTTCTTTCTTTCTTTCTTTTTATCTCCTTCCTTTCTCTCGCCTTGTCTCGTATCCCCCGTTCTAATGTATTATATAACGCCTTCACGTGTTATCGAGAAAAATCCTTTCTGTGCTCGTTAAAAGGCGAAGGAAAAATCATTTTCCTCCCCACCCCCCCATTTTTTTTCTTTTTTTCTTTTTTTTTTACCTGTCCTTTACCATCCACCGCCTCTCAGTTCTGCCTTTGAGTAAAATCAATTTCATCTTGCAAGAACCCGGGTCTTGCATCGGTCAGATGAAGCCGTGACGCGAAATAGGAATCGGATGATTTTTCATAAAAAAAAAAAAAAAAAAAAAAAAAAACTTGTTGCATCCTGGCCACATGTTTCCTTTCCGGCGCATGGAGAGGCATTGTGATCGCAGGAAATCCTACGGGAAGGATTCTCAGGACTCTCGAAAAAGTCCTCCCAAGTCCTGCGTGCAATCGAGAGGAGTTGACTTTCCATCACAGCGAGTATGGCCACCTCGTCGGCCTGGGTTGCCGGTCGGGAATTTTGATGCGAGTGATGCTAACTTTCGGGGGGGGGGGGGTATTCCAAGGTTTGGCTTACCTTCAATTCCCTTTCTTCTTCTTTTTCTCCCTCTCTCTCTCTCTCTCTCTCTCTCTCTCTCTCTCTCTCTCTCTCTCTCTCTCTCTCTCTCTCTCTCTCTCTCTCTCTCTCTCTCTCTCTCCTCCCCTCTCCCTCCTCCTCCATTTCTCATCTTTCCGCCTCCCCCCCCTCTCTCTCTCTCTCTCTCTCTCTCTCTCTCTCTCTCTCTCTCTCTCTCTCTCTCTCTCTCTCTCTCTCTTCTTCTCTCTCTCTCTCTCTTCTCTCTAACCTCGTATGTTCTCACCATGTGTTAAGTGGCGGCCATGTGTCATTATAACTTTGTTAGGTCTGTATCATAGAACATAAGTGACTAAACCCTTAATCTTATCTAATTTAACAACAGCGGATTTACAATTGCGTTGCCTTACCTTTTCTTCTTCCCTTTCTCTTCCTTTACCCGAGACCACAAAGCTTTCTACAAAGCCAACAAACCCCCAACCCCCAACCCCCTTCCCCCACTTTAAAAAAGAAAGAGAGAGAAAGAGAAAGAGAGAGAAAAAAAAACGCACACATTTCAGCCAGCGAGGATTTTCACCTGAAATTTCCTCGCGAGTTTCACCTCCGTTCTTCCCTTATGCTTCCCGCTTCTCGTAACCAAAAGCCTGGAGGTTTAACAGAGGCCTGAATACACATAGCTTTAACAAACCACTGCTCGCTGAAACCATGGCAACTTCTGTCGTGTTCTGAACAAGAGAGAGAATCTGTATGTTACAAAGATTTTCCGAAACTTTCTCTTTTCTTGATTAGTTGCGAAGGAGGTTAAACTACACGAAGACCACGTCGAGTAAGCTTTGATTAAATGTGTGGAATGAATCGGTTGTTTGTGTTGAAATACGTGTCTTTTAGCTGGTTTCTTAACTGGAAGGCTTTGGGAGAGAGAAGAAAATTATGATTGTTTTTCTTCCGTTCCGATGCGTGTGTACCTTAGCCTTTCTCCATTTATTTTCCTCTCTTCTTTATGTTTTTTTATTCCTTTCCCTCCTCTCTATACTCTATCTATACTCTTTCTCTCTCTTATCTTTCAAACCAAAATTTCTTTCTCTCCTCTCCCCCTGTTTCCTCTTTGTTCGTTCCACTTCTCCCCCTCTCTTCCTTTCCTTTTTGCCTTCCTCTCTCTCTCTCTCTCTCTCTCTCTCTCTCTCTCTCTTCTCTCTCTCTCTCTCTCTCTCTCTCTCTCTCTCTCTCTCTCTCTCTCTCTCTCTCTCTCTCTCTCTCTCTCTCTCTCTCTCCTCTCTCTCTCTCTCTCTCTCTCTCTCTCTCTCTTCTCTCTCTCTCTCTCTCTCTCTCTCTCTCTCTCTCTCTCTCTCTCTCTCTCTCTCTCTCTCTCTCTCTCTCTCTCTCTCTCTCTCTCTATCTCTATCGTCTCTCTCTCTCTCTCTCTCTCTCTCTCTCTCTCTCTCTCTCTCTCTCTCTCTCTCTCTCTCTCTCTCTCTCTCTCTCCTCTCTCTCTCTCTTCTCCTTCTCTCTCTCCTTTCTCCTATCTCTCTTGCTCTTCCTTACTCCTATCTCTCCTTCTCTCCTTTCTCCTATCTCACTTCTTTCCTTTCTCCTATCTCTCTTTCTCTCCGTTCTCCTATCTCTCCTGCCTGATACCTTCCTCCATCTCTATCTCTCCAATGTATATCAACCTTCTTTTTCGTAAATCAAGTGAAATATAGATTCACTTTTTAGCTCATGGTCAAATCAAGATAAAAAAATAAATCACATCCACCTACTCACCCTCCTCCCCCTCTCCCCCTCCCTCCTCTCGTCCTCTTCCATACCAAGCC
>NW_020870251.1:169642-174642 GCF_003789085.1 Penaeus vannamei | reverse complement strand
AGAGAAAGAGAGATATAGAAAGAGAGAGAGAAGTGCAGACAGTAAGATCGAGATAGAGATATAGAGAGGGTAGGAGATAAAGAGAGAAAAAGAGAAAGGGAGCAGACACAGCTTATAATAGGCAAAGGCATATATGTCTATATATGCCTTTGCCTATTATACTCAGTAATAAACACAAACGAGCATATACTTGTTATCCTCCATATACAGAAGAAAAAACACACAAGCACACAGACATATGTGTAATAATGATTATAATAATAGCAGTGATAATGGTGATGATAATGATAATAATAACAATCATAAATGTACTGATAGAATAATGATAATAATAGTAATAATGATAATATCAATAATGGAAATAACAATAATAAAAGAAAAAAGGGGACAAATTATAACAGTAATGAAAATTATCATCGTAATTATCGTAATCATTATTACCATGATACTAATGAAAAGTAATCATTATAATAATAGTAATGATAACATAATAGCAATAAGTAGGTAGGGCGGGGTAAGGGTATGGGTATGAGGGTGTATTTTTTGTTTATTCATTTATTTACAATTTCTCCTGATCAATTTCTTTTTAAATTTTAGATATACTGACTGCATTCTTGAATACATGAATTCCTTGCAAGCCTTTGTTACTACAATTTCTATAAATGTTTTTTTTTTTTTAATACTATAGATTTTTTTTATGATAAAACGTATTTATCAGCACTACAGTTCATATTTGGTTTTCATTTCTATACATATCGTCCCTTATATTCAATGAATCATTTGACATTTAATTTCCCTCCACTGCCCTTCAATTATGCTAATGAGAAAGACTAATTACCCAGACGCGAAAATTGATATCTTGAAATCGACATTCCGATATCAGGTCAAGATATTCCATTGACACCTGAACGGCAGTGCTATCAGTGCCACTAATGACTCCGATGTCGTTCATTAGATGGTAATTATAATAGAGCTAATGAGGATGACCGGAGTTATTGATGAGCGAAGTTTGGCTTTTTTTTGTGTTGTCGTTGTTGTTGTTGTTGTTGTTGTTATTGTTTACTGATTGATTGGTTCGCGGAAGTCGTGGTTCGTTTTGAGGATAATATTGATTCTCTTGATTAATTAGCGATTCGGGAACGAGACGGACGTTCATTATCTGGGAATCGCGAGAGAACTTAGGAAAACTACAACGCAGATTTGATTACGATAATGATTGCAATGTTGATTACAATGAATTCATTTAATTACCAACTGGATGCGAGGAGAATGGCGTCTACTTTATCATGACACAAAATTATAATTGTAAGAAAGGTAATAATTCCGATAATTGTGCAGTCAATTAGCGTGTTTAGATATAATATCTATCTGAATAGATAAGAGTAATAACGGCAATAATTTGGATTCCAATTAAGAGATGAATAAAAAAAAGTTTCTTTTAATGTGATTATCGGTTTTGTTATTGTGATTCAGGTGATTGTTTATTAAAAAGGATCCAACGACGGTAATTATAATTCCAAATATAATCACCTGAAAATAGATAAACAAATAGGTACGAATAATGTAAAAGTAATAAGATCCTGAAATATTTCCTACTGCCTAATCTGGTCAGTCGGACGAAAGTTGATGATTATGATTTTCGAGCAGAAGAAAAGAAATAGAAAAAGGAAAATGAAAAAAAAAAAAATCTGGAAGCTAAGGTGACAAAGCACAAATGTTTGGCAAGGAATTTTGGCAACATCCATAAAAAAAAACGGAAAAAAAGGAAAGGAATGTAAATCCCGACTGTGAAATTATATGTGTTCATTAGATAATTAAATCCTCGTGTCGATTTATGGGCCAAATATTCAGAGGTCCGGCGCCCGTTGGATTAGGGTGGCCGCTATATCAGGATAAAACTATCACTGCAGAAAGAAAGAAAGAAAGAAGAAAGAAAAAAATATTGGATTTGTGTCTCGCGAATTCTGGGCCGAATGTGTCTTCTTTTAGCGGATGTGTTCGGATGCACAGATGCCGGTAAGTGTCGTTAAGTGCTCGTGAATTCACATTAATACACACGTAAACTGTAGTCATGGATTAAAAAGGAATGGTGGGCGTGGATTAGGTACGAAGGGATATGATGAGGCAGGGAAATGCAGGAATATTCTCCCGTGTGCGGATCCTTATTATTAAGGAATTTCAACAAATGCACATCCGAACGGACTCAAAAATACACGAACAAGGAATCACACATTCTCATTCGATTGCACAAAGGGGTAAAGAACATGCGCACAAACAGCCCTTTCCTCCCCCAAATAAACACACACACGCACTCACACTTGCACAATCACGCATACACACAAATACGCACGAACTCACACTTGCACAATCACACATACACACAAACACGCACGCCCACACGCACATGCACATTCAAACACTCAAGAACATAAATGCACACGAAACACAAAATGCCCCGTCTGCAGCGCCATCTATTGCAAAAGTTTGCAACACACGTCATGGCGACAGACGCCAAAATTCCCGCAGAACATTTGTGCTTAATCGCCTTAGTTTCTAAATTCCTTATTTTCTTCTTTTCTGTTTCTTTTTAAGTCTGTTCGAAAATCATAATTATCAACTTTCGTCTGACTGACCAGAATAGGCTGTAGCAAATATCTGAGGACTTTATTCTTTCTATTTTGATTTGTATTTATTTGTTTGTCTTCTTTTAGATGATTATTTTTAGAATTATAATTACCGCCGTTAGTAGTTTTTTTATCGTTTTAGATCCTCAATTAACAATCAACTAAATCATAATGACAAATTTAATTACCAAATAAAAAATTCTTTTATATTCATTTCTTAATTAGAATCCAAATGACTGTTGTTATTTTCCTTATCTATTTCAGATAGATAATGTATCTGAACACGCTAATCATAGCATAATCATCGGAATTATTACCTTTATTACAATTATCCTTTTATGTCATGATAAAATAGGCGCCATTCTCCTCGCATCCAGTTGGTAATTAAATGAATTCATAGTAATCAACATTGCAGTCATTATCGTAATCAAATCTGTGATCTAGTTTTCCTAAGTTCTCTCGCGATTCCCAGATAATGAACGTCCGTCTCGTTCCCGAATCGCTAATTAATCAAGAGAATCAATATTATGCTCAAAACGAACCACGACTTCCGCGAACCAATTAATCAGTAAACAACAACAACGACGACAACAACAACAACAACAACAACAACAACAACAACAACAACAACAACAACAACAACAACAACAACAACAACAACAACAGCAACAACAACAACAACAACAACACAAAAAAGCCAAACTTCGTTCATCAATAACTCCGGTCATCCTCATTAGCTCTATTATAATTACCATCTAATTAACGACATCGGAGTCATTAGTGGCACTGATAGCACTGCCGTTCAGGTGTCAATGGAATATCTTGACCTGAGATCGGAATGTCGATTTCAAGATATCAATTTACACGTTCTCATTGGCATGATTGAAGGGCAGTGGAGGGAAGTTACAGTAGATGTTAAATGAATCATTGATCATAATAGATACAAATAGAAATGAAAACCAAATATGAACTGTAGTGCTGATAAACATCTGTCATCATAGAATTAAAAATCTATAATATTGAAAAAAAAATGCCTTTATAGAAATTGTAGTAACAATGGCCTGTGAAGAAGTAGTGTATTAAAGAATGCAGTCAATATATTTAAAATTGAAAAAGAAACCAATCAGGAGAAATTATAAATAAATCAATTGTCAGAAACTACACCCTCTTACCCATACCCTTACCCCACCCTACCCACTTATTGCTATTATGTTATTATTACTATTATTACAATAATCATATCTATTATCATCAGTATCATGATGATAATGGTTACGATAATTATGATGATAATTTTCATTAATGTTATCATTTTTTATCTTCTTTCATTATATATTTTTTCTTTAATTATTATTATTATTTTTATTATTATCATTATTACTATTATCATTATTATTATTATTATCAATAATATATCAATACAATTACTGTTACTATCATTATCAATATTTTATCAATACACTTACTGTTGTTATTATTATTGTTCTCATTATCATCATTATCACTGCTATTATTCCCATTATTATTGCTTTTGATGTGTCTGTGTGCTTTTTTTTTTTTCTGTATATGGGGATTAATAAGTATATGCTTGTTTGTTTATTGCTGAATGTGTCTATATATGCGTTCACCTATTTTAAGCTGTGTCTGCTCCCTTTCTCTTTTTCTCTGTTTGTCTCTTACCCTCTCTGTATCTCTATATCGATCTTACTACCTGTTTGTATCTCTCACTCATTCTCTCTCTCCTTCCCTCTCTATCTCTACCTCCCCCCACCCTCTCTCTCTCTCGCTCTGCACTTCCCCTTTTTTCTCTCTCTTTATGTATTTATGTATGTATGTACTGTTCGATTTCTATATGTATATCTATATATATCTATTCATCTCTCTATCTATATCTATGAATTTATCTATACGTTTATCTTTATCCTTCTTCCTCCTTCTACCTTTTCATTTCTGTCATTTTCTCTCACCCCACGATTTTACGATACACAACATTAATTCCAACCCACCTCCCCCCCCCCCCCAAAAAAAAAAAAAAAGTAAATCCCGACTGTGAAATCATATTTGTTCATTAGATAATTAAATCCTCGTGTCGATTTATGGGCCAAATATTCAGAGGTCCGGCTCCCGTTGGATTAAGGTGGCCGCTATATCAAGATAAAACTATCACCGCAGAGAGAGAGAAAAAATATATATATATTGGATTAGTGTCTCACGAACTCTGGGCCGAATGTGCCTTCTTTTAGCGGATGTGTTCGGATGCACAGATGCCGGTAAGTGTTGTTAAGTGCTCGTGAATTCACATTAATACACACGTAAACTGTAGTCGTGGATTAAAAGGGAATGGTGGGCGTGGATTAGGTACAAAGAGAGATGATG
>NW_020870251.1:139642-147142 GCF_003789085.1 Penaeus vannamei | reverse complement strand
CCTTGTACTTTGGCTAGTATGAACACGTACACTTACAGCTATCCCTACTTACCCTCCCATTAACTTGTACTTTCACCTACAACCTCTTACACTCACACTTACATTTGCTTATGTTTTAATATAAACACTTACACTTGAACTTACACCTGTTGAAATATATTTACACTTTCATTAATTCCGATGCCTACACGTAACTAACCCTGCCTACAATCACGTTTATTTATACTTACACTTATACAAACCCTAACATTTACACTCATCCACACCTACCTACTCTCACACTTACTGGTACTTCTACCATGATAACACTAATACTCACAGTAACTCATACACTTCCACTTACAATAACACTAATATTCACACTAACTCATACACTCACACTTACCTTTCTTACCGAACACCACGCCCATGAGGTGTAAAGAATGAAGGGGTGTAAGATAACGTGGAAGTATGTGTAGAGGGAAAAGGATAAGACGAAAGTGCTAAAGAGGGGAAGGAAGGGAAAGTAGGAAAAAAGAAATGGGAGTAAACTGAGGGAAAGATAAGAAAAAGGGGAAGTGAAGTAGGATGGTGAGAGGAGGAGGTAAAAGGGGGAGAGGCGGATGATGGGAAAAAGAGGGGTAAAAGAGGGAGGAGGAGAGGGAGATAGAGAGGAAAGAAATAGGGAAAAAGGGAAAAGGAAAGGGGGAGATATGAAGAAAAAGAAGGGAAATGATTGCACATAAAGATGAAGGAAAGAGTAAGATAAAAAAGAAAATTAAAACGAGAGGAAATAACTGGAAAATGAAAGCAAATAAAAAGGAAAGATGAGAGAGAGAGAGCAAAAAAGGGGAAAATAAGCTAAAAGGAAGAAGAAAAAGAAAAGAAAATAAGGGAAAAAAACTGAAAATTAAAGTTTCAAAGCAGAAAGAGAGAAAAAAGAGAGAGGAAAGAACAAACAGACAAAGAAAAAGGACGGATTTCTCTCCAGTACTCGCGTCTTACTTCACGAAGAGGGAAGATAACCTGCTTCAATATGAGGGAATTGAAGGGGACTTTCTGTGATATGACGTCCTGAAAAGGGGGGATAGGAGCAGGGCCACTGGGGGGAGGGGGGGGGGAAGGAAGGATAGAAGGGGCGTTCTTTTGTTATATGGAATTTGGAATTTTGCAGATTGAATGATATTGTGTGTATTAAAATGTATATATGTGTGTATTTGTATGTTCTATATATATATATATATATATATATATATATATATATATATATATATATATACTATTATATATATATATATATATATATATATATGTATATATGTGTGTGTGTGTGTGTGTGTGTGTGTGTGTGTGTGTGTGTGTGTGTGTTGTGTGTGTGTGTGTGTGTTGTGTGTGTGTGTGTGTGTGTGTGTGTGTGTGTGTGTGTGTGTGTGTGTGTGTGTGTGTGTGTGTGTGTGTGTGTGTGTGTGTGTGTGTGTGTGTTTGTGTGTGTGTGTGTGTGTGTGTGTGTGTGTGTGGTGTGTGTTGTGTGTGTGTGTGTGTGTGTGTGTGTGTGTGGTGTGTGTTGTGTGTGTGTGTGTGCGTGTGTATGGTATGTATGTGCGCGTGTGTTTGTCTGAAGCGTGTGTATATGGTATGTGTACGTGGGTGTGTGGGGTGTGTATGCGTATTGTGCGTGCGTGCGTATGTGTTTGTGTGTACGTGTGTGCATTGCGAATGCTACCTTCTCGCAGTGTTATTGGCGTACCCAGCTAGTTCACACAACCACACAAGAGAAGCAGCAAACCACAAGCTTTTTTTCGGTGAATAAATAAGGAAACTGATCGGGAACAAGACAACAGCAAAACATAAATACAGAGGGATAAGCGGACGAAATCCCAAAAGCAACCGACGTGTTCTGACCAAGATATAAAAGGAGAGATGTTAATGTCTGTCGTGATCCAGTCTAAAGCGCCACTCGCAAGAGAACCTTTTAGCACAAGAGTAGTTAGAGAGAAAAGCTAGAGTTAGCCGTTAGATAATCAGAGCCATAGCGGAGGGAATACTTCCTTATAAGGTTTTCACAATGTATGCCGGCGGACTACATTATGATAAATGGATAATAATGATATAAAAATAATAATAATAATAAATAATAATAATAATAATAATAATAATGAAATAATAATGAATAATGATAGGAATACAAAAGATAATGACAAACAATAAAGATAATAGTTATGTAGTGATAATGAAGGTGATGAATGAACAACAATAATAGCAAAATGAAATAATTGACGATGACAATGATTGATAATGGACATAGTAAATAAAAAATAGAATACGCTGAACATCAACTAATATAGCAATGAGAATAAAAAATTGAAAAAATAGGAAAAAAATATAATGAAAACATAAGAATAAGGAAAAAAAATAGAAGGAAACAAACGAAAGACGAAAATGTGAGAAGGAAAAGTAGAAGGGAGTGTGAAATAAAGCAAACGAATAAGAGAGAAGAATGAAGGAGAAAAAAACAATTGTGGAAGAAAATAAAGGATAAAGAAAACGAATAAAGGAGAAGAAGGAAGTAGAAGGCAACAAAAAAGGAAAAGAAAATAGAAAGCCACGGAAATAAAGATAACAAGTAAAGGAGAAGCGAACAGAAAACAAAGAAAATTAAGAAAAAGGATAAAGAAGTAGAAACAACATAAATAAAGAAACAAATAAAGGAGAAGGAAATACAAAACAACGAAAAATAAAGATAGCAAATAAAAGTAAGCGAAGAAAGTAAAAAGAGAAAAGAGCAATAAAAATAACGAACAAAGGAATAGAAGATCCATAAGGAGAGAATAAAGAACGTGGAAGCAATAGAACGTGGTTAAGCTGAATTACTAAAGACAAATTTTCCTCAAGTATAAGTAGTAAAGGTGGTTCTCTCTCTCTCTCTCTCTCTCTCTCTCTCTCTCTCTCTCTCTCTCTCTCTCTCTCTCTCTCTCTCTCTCTCTCTCTCTCTCTCTCTCTCTCTCTCTCTCTCTCTCTCTCTCACTTTCTTATGCTTCCCACTCTTCGTTCTTTCTATCTCTGTGTGTGTGTGTCTCTCTTTCTCTCTGTGTGTCTCTGTCTTTTTCTCGCTTTTTCTATTTGTCCGTGTCTGCCTGTCTTTCTCTGTTAGTCTGTGTCACCCTCTCTCTCTCTATCTATCTATCTATCTGTCTGTCTGTCTATCTGTCTATCTATCCATCTCCCATTCTCTCTCTCCCTCTCCCTCTCTGTCTCTCTCTCCCTCTCCCTCTATCTCTCTCTTCTTCTCCCTCCCTCCCTCCCTCCCCCCCCTCCCCCCCCCCCCCCCCTCTCTCTCTCTCTCTCTCTCTCTCTCTCTCTCTCTCTCTCTCTCTCTCTCTCTCTCTCTCTCTCTCTCTCCCTCTCTCTCTCTCTCTCTCTCTCTCTCCTCCTCTTTCCTTCCCATCTCCCAATCTCCTCTTCTTCATCCTCCCTCCTCCTCCCCCCTCCTCCCCACTCCCCTTTCCAGCCTCATCTCTAATCCTAATAGATCGAGAATAATGGCTGGAAGGAGAGGAAGGACAATAGGAAGAGAGAGAGAGAGAGGGATTAGGGATAAACCGTGATAAATGGAGGAAATAAGGGAACCTAAGATGGAATGCAGGAGAGTGGCGAGAGACAAAGAAGAGAGAGAGAGAGAGAGAGACGGGAAGAGAGAGAGAGAAAGAGAGAGAGAGAGAGAGAGAGAGAGAGAGAGAGAGAGAGAGAGAGAGAGAGAGAGAGAGAGAGAGAGAGAGAGAGAGAGAGAGAGAGAGAGAGAGAGAGAGAGAGAGAGAGAGAGAGAGAGAGAGAGAGAAGAGAGAGGGAGAGAGGGAGGGAGAGAGAGACAGAGAAAGATGGAGATGTGATAAAAGTTAGAAATAAGAACAGACACAGGTTGGGAGGAGATAAAAGGAGAGGTAAGGAAAATGAAGGTATGGAATAGAGGAGAAACGGAGATTAGTTTTGAATGTTAATGAAGGATCAAAAGATAATATATATTATATATATATATATATATATATATATATTATATATATATATATATATATATATATATATATATATATATGTATATATATATATATATATATATATATATATATATATATATATATATATATATATATATATAGTAGAGAGAGAGAAGAGAGAGAGAGAGAGAGAGAGAGAGAGAGAGAGAGAGAGAGAGAGAGATCGAGAAATAGAAATAAAAAATGATTATCTCAAAACCTAAATTAAAATACGATGAATAAAGACATACGAGAGGATGAAGAGAAATACTACGGGAAATAGAGATTAATGAGAGAGTGTTTCTCTCTCTCTCTCTCTCTCTCTCTCTCTCTCTCTCTCTCTCTCTCTCTCTCTCTCTCTCTCTCTCTCTCTCTCTCTCTCTCTCTCTCTCTCTCTCTCTCTCTCTCTCTCTCTCTCTCTCTCTCTCTCGCTCTCTCTCTCTCTCTCTCTCTCTCTCTCTCACTATCTGTCTATCTGTCTGTGTCATGTCTCTCTCTTTATTTATTTATTTATTTTTTAAAATCTTTCTTCATCTTTCTGCCTTCCTTATTTTGTCTTCTCCCTTCTTCCCTTCTTCCTTTCCTCCCTCTTCAATTCGATTTCCTCCTTTACCTTTCCCATTACCCCCCCCCCCTCCTTTTATTTCTTTCTCCCTTCTCCCTCTTTCATTCACGTCTCCACTTTATCTCCTCTCTCCTTCCCCCTCCCCCTCTATCTCCTTCATCCCTTCTCTTCTTCCTAAATTCTTTCTAAAATCCTCTCTCTCTCTCTCTCTCTCTCTCTCTCTCTCTTCTCTCTCTCTCTCTCTCTCTCTCTCTCTCTCTCTCTTCTCTCTCTCTCTCTCTCTCTCTCTCTCTCTCTCTCTCTCTCTCTCTCTCTCTCTCTCCTCTCTCTCTCTCACCAATCCGGCGCACATCTATTCAAATTTTACTTACATAAGGTCTATAAAAAACGTTTTTTTATATTTATTTATTTACGTTAGCCGCCTTTTGGGAGGGTATTCCATTTAGCCTTAGACTCAGAAAGTTTCCTTTGTAGATCCTCCCCCCTCCCCCTAATCTCCCTTACTTATAAATACCGCATGTGAAGTGGTGAAAATAAATAGAAAATAAGAATAAAATGATAAAGAGAATATAAAATAATAAAGAAAACAGGGCCAAGGAAAATAAAAGAATAAAGAGAAAGATAGGAATATAGAAGATATAGAAATAAAGAAATAGAACTAGATAGATGAAATATAGGAATAAACAGAGAAAAAATAGAAATATCAAAGAAAAGATAAATATCAACAGTCCACTGGAATAAAAGAAAAGAAAACCGTAAAATATTCGTAAAAAAAGAGAAAAAGATGAAAAATGTGATAAAAAATAAGAAAAAGCAAGAAAAATCATAGAATGACACTAAAAAAATAATAGTAATTAAAAATGAAACAAATAAAGAAAATACGGAAGGAAAATAAACACCAAAAAACTACCAAAAATAGAAGAAAGAATGCGTTTAAAGAGAGAAAAAAAGATAATAAGATAAACCCAAGAGATAATAAAGGAAGAAAGAACTCAAAAGAATAAGGAAATAGCTGAAAAAAAATCACTCGACAGACAGAGGAAGAGAAAAAAACGATAAAAAAAAGACAGCAAAACGTGATAAAGTAGAAATAAAAAATAAGGATAAATCCAAGAACGAGAAATATATAGGTAATTAAAACAGGTTTGAGAAAGTGGAGATAAAGTTGTGATGAAGGAGGAATAAAAAAAAAAAAAAGATAATAAATAAAAAGAAACTAGAAGAAAACACCAATAAAGATATTTATCCTTGAAGAATTACATCAAAATAATCTCTTTCTTAAGACACTAGTGACGTCCATGTTTCTATTCTATATAATGCAGGGGCTGACATCAAAATAGAATTTGTTTTTCTCTACTATTTAATGGTGAAGTGGTGATGTTTTGAGTTGTCTTGTGCAGAATCCGAATCACACCCACAACACTTAAACAACACCAACACAACAACAACAACAAAAACACAAAAAAACAAAATATAATATAAAAATGTATATATATATATATATATATATATCTATAATAGTATATATATATATATATATATATATATATATATATATATATATATATATATATATATATATATATATATATATATATATATATATATATATATATATATATATATATATATATATATATATAATAGATAATGATAATAATAATAAAACAGTAATTTATGATATATCAATAATAATAATGATAATAATAGTAACAATAATAATAATAATAAACAATGATAATAATAATAATAATAATAATCTGTTCATTACTTTGTGAGTACTCCGGCAAACCAACAAACCAAAGCTACCAAAACACAATTTTTTTTAATGAGGTTATTAAGCAAAGAAGGTGCAAAGGAATCAGATAATAAAAATTTACACGGGAGAAATAGCTTGAGATATGACGAAAGGAAACGAATTATTAAATGGAGAAGTATCTAATGTAGAAACAAGAAAAAGTAAAAGAGAGACAATTAAGAATCTAAGAAAAGAGGGAGAAATGTGTGAAAGAAGAGGAACATACAAAAAAAAAGAAAATAATAATAATAATAATAGTTGATAATAATGTCATGAAAAAAACGTAGGAAAATCCAGCAAAGCATAGGAGAAAAGAGACACTACACAGCGAAAAAGAAACGAAAGGGGAATTAAAGAGAAAGGAAAAGAGAAATAGCAAGAAAACGACTAAGATGCCAAGGTGTTTCCTTCGCTGCTCCGAGTCCTTAAGGAGATTAGGTGACCTCGCTTCGACCTCCGTTTCTTCACGGGATGCAAAACGAGGGGAGGATTGAGGGGAATCGTGGGGAGATGAGGGGAATTATGGGGAGAAGTGGGTGAGGGGAATTGTGGGGAGATGAGGGGGCTTGGGTGAGGGGAATCGTGGGGAGATGAGGGGGCTTGGGTGAGGGGAATGAGATGAGGGGAATTATGGGGAGATAGTGAGGGAATTTGGGAGATGAGGGGCTTGGGTGAGGAATGATGAGGGGGCTTGGGTGAGGGGAATTATGGGGAGGTAGATTTTGAGTGAGGGAATTGTGCTTGGGTGAGGGGAATGAGAGGGAATTGGGTGAGGGGAATCGTGGGAGCAGGGAAGGTCGTGGCGGTGAGGGGCTTGAGAGGGGGCTTGGGTGAGGGGAATCGTGGGGATGAGGGCTGGGTGAGGGGATGAGGGGGCTTGGTGAGGGGAATCGTGGGGAGTGATAGGAATCATAGGGCAGATGAGGGGCTTGGGTGAGGGGAATTGAGGGGAGATGAGGAGAATTGTGGGAGAGGAGGGGCTTGGGTGCAGGGGAATCGTGGGGAGGTTATGAGGATTCATAACGAGATGAGGGGGCTTGGGTGAGGGGAATTGTGGGGAGGTGATGAGGATCATAGGGGGATGAGGGGAATTATGGGGAGAAGAGAATTGGGTGAGGGAAATTGTG
>NW_020870251.1:127142-129642 GCF_003789085.1 Penaeus vannamei | reverse complement strand
TAATAACAATGAAAAGGTTAATAATGATAATAATAACAATATTGATAATAACATTGATGAGGGTAGAAAAAGATAATAATAGCAGTGAAAATTATGATAATAACAAATAATGACAATAACATGAGAAAGGATTATGATAGTATTAGAAAAGATATCAATAATATGGAAAGAGGCTATTGATGAAAATGATGATAGGAATCATAAGAATTAGATGAACGATGATTAGGAAAGCAATAAGAATAATCATGATAATGTTAATAATGATGATAATAATAATATCAATTAAAACAAAACAAAATATTGAAAATTAAAATGATAACACTAACAGTTATGATAACAATAACAATAATAATAATGATAACAACAATAATAATAACAATAATAATAATGATAACAACAATAAAAATAACAATAATAATAAACAGTGATAACATCAATAATAATTATACTGGAAAGGATTATGATAATGATTATGGCAAATATGATGTCATCATCATCAAAAATGATTATGATAATAGTGGTGATAATAACAACATTAATAATGATGAAAATGATAACAAGAATGATAATGAAAATAACAATAATAGTAATAATGATGATGATACTGATGATAATGATAATAATTAAGATAAAAGTGATAATAATAAAGAAAACAACAACATAATAATGATAATAAATAGTGATAATATAATAATGATAATGATGATAATAATGATAATGATAATGATAATAACATTGTTAACAATAATAATAATAATAATAATGATAATGATAATAATATAATATAATAATAATAAATAATAAATAATAATAATAATAATAATAATAATAATAATATATATAATAATAAATAATAATAATAAAATAAAATAATAATAATAACAATGATAATAATAATAATAGAATAATAATTATAATAATGACAATAATAATGATAATAATAATGATAGTAATAATAACATCAACGATGATGATAGTCCGATGATAACAATAACAACATTGATAATGATGCTAATAATGATACTAATAATAGTAATAATAATAATAATAGTACTTATAATAAGGATGATAATTTATACGATAATGATAATGATACTACTACTACTACTACTACTACTATGAATATAAATAATTGTAATTGGAAAATAACAAAAATAATAATGATAATGATATTAGTAATGATTACACAAAAAAAAATATTTTGATGATACTAATGATAACTATAAAAAAATAATGAAAATAGTGATAATGATAATGATAACAAAAATGATAGTCATATTAACGATAATAACAGTAATAATAATGATAATAGTAACAATAGTAATAATAGTGATAATAATGAGGATAAAAATAATAATGATGAAGATGATGATAATGATAAAGATAATGGTAATAATGAAAATGAATAAGGATAATAATAATAATGATAATCTTAATAATAACCATGATAATGGATATTAATGTATTGATGAAAAGAAAATATAATGACACAGATAGTAATAATGATGAAAACATAAATAATAATAATTATACTAATGATAATAATTATAATGATAATAGCAGTAATAACAAGTCATAGTCATAATGATAATGATAGTGAGAATATTAATAATAATGATACCAATAAAAGTTATGTTAATCTTTATCATGATAGTAGTAATAGTGATAATAGTAATAACAACATTAATAGTAATCAAAATAATGATAATAATGATAATAATAATAATACTGATAGTGGTAGCAATAACAATGATATTAATAACAATAATAATAGCAAGAACAACAATGATAATAATGATAACAATAATGATAATCATAATAATATTACTAATAATAATAATGACAAGAACAGTAAAAGTAAAACCATAATCGATAATGAATAATAATGTATAATAATAATAATAATGATAATAATAACAATAATAATAATAATAATAATAATAATAATAATAATAATGATAATGATAATAATAATAGATAATGAATGTAATGATAATGAATAGCAATATTAATATAATAATAATGATAATGATATAAAATAGTAATTAATAATAGTAATGATATGATAATTAATAATAAATAATCAATAATAATATAATAATAATAATAATATAATAATATAATAATAATAATGATAATAATAATATGAAGTAATAATGATGATGATGATGATGATATTTAATGAATAATAATAATGATAATAATAATAATAAAAATAATATACAATAATAATAAATAATAATAACAATAATGAATCGTAATCGTATAGATAATAATGATAATGATAATAATAATAATGTTAATGATAATACAAGTAATGATGTTAATAACAATTATTATAATAATGATAATGATGATAATCATGATAATCATGATAACAATAATAATAAAGGATAACAATAATGATAATTGACAACATGGATATAATGACAAAGTAATAATTTCACGAATAAATCGTAGTATAATAATGGGAATCGAGAATATCAGTAATAACAGTGAA
>NW_020870251.1:114642-117142 GCF_003789085.1 Penaeus vannamei | reverse complement strand
CTCCCACATCTCTCTTCTTCTCTATCCTCCTCCCCCCCCCCTCTCTCTCTCTCTCTCTTCTCTCTCTCCTCTCTCTCCTCTCTCCTCTCTCTCTCTTCCTCTCTCTCTCTCTCTCTCTCTCATCTCTCTCTTCTCTCTCTCTCTCTCTTCTCTCTCTTCTCTCTCTCTCTCTCCTCTCCTCTCTCCCTCTCTCTCTCTCCCTCCTCTCTCTCTCCTCTCTCTCTTCTCTCTCTCTCTCTCTCTCTCTCTCTTCTCTCTCTCTCTCTCTCTCTCTCTCTCTCTCTCTCTCTCTCTCTCTCTCTCTCTCTCTCTCTCTCTCTCTCTCTCTCTCTCTCTCTCTCTATCTCTCGAAATTCGCCCCTTTAAAAATCGGCCCTTTGGAGGGTCTCCCTGATGCCAGTCGATCATTAAATTCAGATTTTTTTCTCCTCTCCAGCTATCGCGTCGCATCAGATTATCGACAGCGAAAATCGGGAATCTCGCGGTGGCTTGTAAATCAAATTTTCCCCGAGGCAGAAAACCAATGATCTGCTCGCTAAAGGGTGGATGATTGGGAGGAAGGGGGTGGAGGGAAAGGGAGAAGAGTGGGGGGGAAGAGGAGGGGGAAGGGGAAGCTTGGTATAGGATAGGTTTTCAGGTTTTTTTTCCTTTTTGAGAGAAGAGGAGAGAGACAGGCAGATAGATAAAAAAGAGAGAAAAGAAATACTGAGAGAAAAAGCAGAGAGAGAGAGAGAGCAGAAACAAACAGAGAGAGAGAGAGAGAGAGAGACAAAGAAGAGCGAGAGACGAGAGAGACGAGACAGACAAACAGAGAGAGAGAGAGCAGACAACGAGAGAAGAGGGGGGGGGATACGTAGAAAACGGGAAAGGGGAGGAAGGGAATAGACAGAAGGAGAAGGGAAGAAGGATGAAATGAAGGATAGGGTGCATGCAAAAGGGTTCGGGTGTTCTTTCTTTCTTTTTTTTTGACGAGGGGAGGGGGGAAAGGGGAGGGGAGGCAGGTACTAGGCAAAGGCGTAAATTTCGCTCGTATTTCGTATTCCCTGTCAAATAGGAGCATAAAAAAGCCCCATTTTCGATTTGGAGAGAGCGAAATGGACATCTGGTTTCGGGGGATACTTGTATATTCCAGCCATTCCGTGCTTTGTCTTCTGGCCAAAAAAGAAAAAAAAAAATAGAACAAAACATTAAAAAAAAAAGAAATAGTTTGCCAAATTTTATTGCTTGTTTCATTACGTTTCATCATAACAATTTGTACATTCTTTGTAAAGCAAATGAATGGAAGGTCTTTTTTTATAAAACTTGAACATGGCAGTATACGTATATGCATATATCTTTCAGTGTCATTTTAATTGGGACACATATTTCACAAAGGGAATGTATCCCGTCTCTGCTTTGCATTAAAGATCAGCTGAGAGCATCTAGAGCAAGTCAAATGTTAAAGCCATCATGATAATTGCTTTCAACGCAACATCACAACGATTATAATCACAGGTAGCTCTTGCAATATCATATATATGCGACGAGACAAATAATGATAATCACTTAACACATAACAAGCAAATATACGAAGGGAAGGGATGGGGGGGGGGGGGGGTAGAAGGGATGGGGGGAGGTGGAGGGAGAGGGGGGATGGGAGGAGGGGAGTGGAAGAGGGGGGATGGAGGAGGTGAGGGAGAGGGGGGAGGTAGCTGGAAAAGGGGGAGGGGGGGGGGGGGGAAGAGGAGGTTGGGGAGAGGAGGGAGAGGAGTTTGCGAAAAGTGTGGAGGTGGAGGGAAATGTGGGAAGAGGAGTTGCAAGGGGTAGGGGAGGATGGGGAAAAGGAGGAAGAGAGGTTGGGGATAAGGTGGGAGAGGCAGAGGGGAAGAGGGAGGTGGGGGAAGAGTAGGTTGGAGGCAAGGGAGGAGGTGTAAAAGAAAGGGGAAAAGAGAAGGTAGAGAGAAGGAAAGAAGAAGAAGGGAAAGAGGGAGGTGGGAGAAAGAGGAGATGGAGGGGAAGGCGGTGAGAGGGGAAAGGAGGGGGGAGCAGAAGGAAAGGGAATCTTGAGTGGGGTAAAACAGGATGGAGGAAGAGGAGTAGGAGGAATGAAGGAGAAGCAGGGAAGGAGAGGGTTAAGGGGCGTCTAAAATAGGATGGGAGAAGGGGATGGGAACAAGGGGAAGGAAGGAGGAGAGAGGGACAGAGAGGGTTAAGGGGGAGGGAAGAAAGGAAGGGAGGGGGGGAGGAGGGAGAAGGAAGGAGGGAATAGTGATTGCGATTGTGTTGGGGAATTTCTCTCCTCAAATGAAGAAAAAATAAATGAGGGGAAGGAGATGATGGAAGATTTTTTCCGCATTTTCGTCATGGCTTCCAGGGAGAGGCGGTGTCCGGGAGAAGGTGAACTGTTATATATATATATATATATATATATATATATATATATATATATATATATATATATATATATATATATATATATAATATATATATATATATATATATGTGTGTGTGTGTGTGTGTG
>NW_020870251.1:107142-109642 GCF_003789085.1 Penaeus vannamei | reverse complement strand
TCGGTATCATGTATCAAGTCCAGGGTGTAATACATGAGGTTGTTGTGCTTATCCAACATTCTTCTGCCTGTTGTATGTCGATCATGGTAAATGATTGTGTGTGAGTACTGTATATATCGAAATGTGCTCGTGTGTGGATGTGTGTGTGTGGCTGGATGTGTGTGTCGTGTTAGTTGTTGTGTATCTTATTTGTTGTTGCGTTTTTGTTTTCGGTGTTTGATATGTGTGTAGTATCGTAATCCTGTGTGTGTGTAGCTGACCTGGGATCGTGAGCACCGTAAAACGGGTCAGGTGTGTTTCCGTTGTGTCGCTGTGTGTCGTGTGTGTGTCACGATGCATTTAGGCTGTCGGATGTGCCATGGCCAATCTATCCGTAATTACCTGGCTGTTGTTGTGTAGTGTCAGATGTGTGTAATACACAAGGCTCGCCGACCGCCTGCCTTCCACTACTCCATGACGGATCTTGCAATTAAATTAGCCTGATATCTTCCGCTGCCTGTCGTTTGTTGTATCTCAATCATTGTGTATGTGGGTGTGTGTGTCGTTGTATGTGTTGATGTGTCTTGTGTGTTTCTACGGATACTGTGTGTTGTATGTATGGTAGGTTAGCGGTAGGCTAGATAGATAGATATGGTAACTAAACAGTTAGCTCTGCACAGTTACTAATGCTTATATGTATATATGTATATATACTATGTGTGTGCTCGCTTACCTGAGAAGTATTGTGTGTGGTTGTTTCACATTGCGGCAGCTCGACCATAGGATATACTGTGTTGTATTAGAATAAATACAATAAATAATTAAATTATTTTATATATAGATATATATATATAGTATTATATATAAATTATTATAGTATATAGTATATTATACTATATATATATATATATTATACATACATACATATATATATTATATATATATATATATATATATATATATATATATATTATATATATATATATATATATATATATATATATATATATATATATATATATATATATATATATATATATATATATATACAAGCCCACGCACGTCTATTGATGTGAATAGAAATGTCCATGCGTGCTTTCTCACGCATTTATGCTATAATGCTAAAGAAAAGAATGGCATGTTAACAAAACAAACAAATCAACAGACCAACCAAATGATGGACGCTCATACAAAAAACATAGATACATCCTGTCGTTCCAAAGACATCAGAATCCTTTTCCTTCCTTCGCTTAATAGACGCAGATAATGAAAGCAAGACTCGTCGAATACAGTCAAACAGCTGACGTAACTGCATGGACTCCAAGCAAGCAAAAAAAAAAGCAAAAAAAAAAAAAAAAAAAAAAAAAAAAAAAAAAAAAAAAAAAAAGTCTTTGTTGCTATCTTTGTCGCCAAAACAGCGCGCGCATTTGGATGATGCGTATTGATAATCTGGGTTTTCTTTGGTCTTGTCTCTTGCAATGGGAACAATATGCAAAGACGTGATTGGACAGCCGAGCACTGAGGATTCATTGAGCACTCGGAGCAATGGCTTTGATGTCTATTTCCTTTCTCTCTCTCTTTCTTTTTCTTTTTCTTTCTACTGATTTTGCGATGGTGGTGGTCACTGCAGTATCATTACCACTATCTAATTACATCATTGTTTACCCTTCATGTTGTAATTACAAATAGCAATATTATCTTCGTCAGTATGCCAGTAATGGTTTGATGACTACTATAAAATATGTTTATATAAACCTCAATATTATATCCACCATGTTATTTTGGTTAACACAATTAACATTATTGTTATCATTTTCAGCATTACTGGTTTCGTAATCACCGTCCCCACTTTCTCAATGCATTTGTCATTAACTTAATTAGCATCATCCTATAGTTTGTTCACTCTAATTAAAGATACTGAATTGAGAAATTATCAGCAGAGCAAAAGCACTTATTTCATATACTCACACACACACACACTCATACACACACCACACACACACACACATACACACACACACACACACACACACACACACACACACACACACACACACACACACACACACACACACACACACACACACACACACACACACACACACACACACACACACACACACACACGCACGTACGCAAGAGAATAATCACACTGAAATATTTTCTCAAGAAGGAAAAAAGAAAAATCTTCAAATACACAAACTTTCTAAAGATCTTAAGAAACACGAAAGGAATTAAAATCCCAAAGCACGAAGCAGAGAAATTATATGATATGCATTTGATCAGCTGTTTCAGAAGCCGGAAGTGAGGCAGAAGGAAAGGAAGGAAAAGAAAATTGAAAAAAAAAATATTGAGGAAGGATAAAGGATAAAGGAATGAAAAAAACATCAATATATACACGGAAATCAAGACAAATTATAAAAGATACAAATGAGGATGATTATATTAGCAACAACGGTTAAAAAAACAATGATACTACTACTACTACTAAGATTAGTGATACTACAAAAACTACTACTTT
>NW_020870251.1:87142-89642 GCF_003789085.1 Penaeus vannamei | reverse complement strand
TTATCATTATCATTACTATCATCATAATCATGGTTGTTGTTACCATAGTCATCATTATTACCATTATCATTGTTATTCTTATTATTATTTTCATTATCATTATCATTAATGGATGTTATTACATTATCCTTATCATTATTATTATTACAGTTTATATTATTTTTATTATTATTACCTTTATTATCACTATTATCATTATCTTCATTATTACCTCCTCCCCCTACCCCTGCTCTTCCTTCCTCTCCTCTTCTTATCCCCTCCCTTCTCTACTCTTATCCCCTCCACTCCTCCCCCTTTCCTCATTTCTTTTCCTCTTCCTTCTCGTACCCTCTCTTCCCCATTCTACTCTCCTTCATTCTTCCCTCTTCGTCTTTCCTACTTTCTCCCCTCCTTCATCTCCTCCCTTTCCCTCACCTCCCCCTTCCCTTTTCTTCTTTTCTCCTTTCCACTCCTCTTTCCCTTCTCCCTTTCTCCTACCTTCCCCTCTGGCTTTTCCTCCTCTCCTCTCTTCTCCTCTCTTTTCTCTCTTCTTCTTCCCTTTCCCTTTCCCTCTCCTCCTTCCTTCCCTTTTCCCATATCCTCCTTTCCTCTTCTCTTTTCCTCTCTCCCCTTCCTATTCTCTCTCCACACCCTTTCCCTCACTTCTCCTCTCCTTTCCTCGCTTTCTCCCCCACTCTCCTTTTCCTCCTTCTCCTCTTCCCATCTCCTCCCCACTCCTCTCATTCCCACCCATCCCCTCTCCTCACCTCCTCATTCCCTCTCCTCCCCTCCCCCATCTCTTCCCCCACCTATCCCCATTCCTCCCCTCCCATGCCCTCTCCTTATCCCTCCCCTCTTTTCCCATCCCCTCACCTCTCCACTCCCCCTCCCCTCCCCCCTCCTCCTATCCTCTCTCCTATCCCCTCTCCTCCCTCCTCTCCTCCTATCCTCTCATCCCCTCTTCCTCCTCTCCTCCTATCCCTCCTCCCCCTCCCTCTTCTCCATCCCTCTCCTCACCTCTCATCCTATCCCCTCTCCTTTTCCTCTCTCCCATGTCCTCTCCCTATTCCTCCTCCTCCATCCCCTCTCCTCTTCTCCCATCCTTTCCCTCTCCTCTTCTCTCTTCTCTCCTCTCCTCTCCTCTCCTCTCCCTCTCCCCACCCCACCACCCCTCCTCATTTTTCTCATTACAACCATAACTCCCAAACATCTCATTCGATTCAGCGCATGAGGCGACCCGGAATAATCGCCACTTCATCCCCTGACTGACGATTACACAATTTTTCAATAAAACGGCCTCCATTCATTAAAGATTCGCTCGACGGAGTCTTTCGAACGGATCGAGAAAGGGGGGGAGGGGGTCGCTCAGTCAGTCGGTCGGAAAGTCGGTCGTCGGGGATATTGACACTTTTTTTTTTTTTTGGCGGGGGGGGGGGGTATGTGGGAGGTCCGGGGCTTTTTTTTTTTTTTTCATTGTCGTTTATTATATAGAATTTTTTTTCTATCGAGGGTCTTTTGAACATTTTTTTCATTATCGTTTTTTTTACCTTTTTTTTTTTTTTTTTTTTTTTTTTTTTTTGATCGAGGCTCCTGTTAATTTCTTGTTGATGCTGATCTTAGTCTTAGTTTATCTTTGCTATTATCAAAATCATTATCTTTATCATTGTTGTGATTATAACTACCATCACTATCATCGTCCTTATCTTGAATATTCCCTCTATAATTAGTGGTACAATCAGCATCCTAATGATAATGCTACTATTGATATTATCATTAGAGATGTTGATGAACATCACTAATACAATAAATAATGAAATAGATATAAAATTATGTTACAGATTCAAAAAGATATCCAAGGGATTAAGTCTGTCTGTCTGTCTGTCTGTCTGTCTGTCTGTCTGTCTGTCTGTCTGTCTGTCTGTCTGTCTGTCTGTCTGTCTGTCTGTCTGTCTGTCTGTCTGTCTGTCTCTCTCTCTCTCTCTCTCTCTCTCTCTTTCTCTCTCGCTCTCTCTCTCTCTCTTTACCTCTCTCTATCTTCCTTGAATACACGCACAAAAACTTTAAAACAAACAAACATATACACAAGCAAATGCACTATTAAACAGAAAAACAAATACACCGTTGTTATCCCCCAAAACATTCACAGAAAACGGAGATGCGGCGCGCCTCACAGAAAATGGGAAATTAATGGAAAAAGAGACGTGGGTAGGGACGCGTCATATAATGCAAATTAAGGCTCATTTACTCCTCTTCAATTTCCCTCATATTAAGAGGGATGAGAACCCACGCTAAAGTTTAATGGGAGATTAGCTGGCATGTTGACTAACTCATAATCATAACGTAATTAAATAATGTCAGAGCTAGATATTGTGCATGTTGTGATCACTTTTTATTAGTAATAATAATGATATTACTGCTGTTTATCGCTTTAATTGGGGTAATTTGGTCGTATAATGAAACATCAAGGATTATTCCAATGGCCCTAATGTTGATTTTATATGCATCGTTATGATTCTGATAA
>NW_020870251.1:77142-82142 GCF_003789085.1 Penaeus vannamei | reverse complement strand
GATGCCCCCCGCCACCTGTCCCGACTTGAGCACCGCTTGCTTCTGCTGCACCCTCCACCCCGCCCCCGGTAAACCCTTCTGTCTCATCTCAGTCCAATCACTACGGCTCGACAGCAAAGCCGCACATGCGCTCACGTGCCCCGCTCCTACCCTTATATAAGACCACCACCAGGCTGCCGCACGTCCTTGCTAGGGCCCCAGGGCCTAGCTACCCCCCCCCCCCCCCCCCCCTCTCTCCTCTCTCTCTTCTCTCTCTCTCTCATCTCTCTTCTCTCTCTCTCTCTCCTCCTCTGCTCTCTCTCTACTCTCTCTCTCTCTCTCTCTCTTCTCTCTCTCAATGTCAATTAAATGTAACTGAGGTAACATTTTTAAGGATTAATTGATACTTATACAATATGCATCTGTAAAATGAATATGAACGCAAATTGTAAATACTTTTGCCCAAGGAGCTATAAAGTGCTATATACCTAGTCACTCCAAAGGAGTTGGGTATGTTTGGATAATGTATTACCCAATACTGTTTCAAAATTAAATCTCTCTCTCTCTCTCTCTCTCTCTCTCTCTTCTCTCTCTCTCTCCTCTCTTCTCTCTTTCTCTCTCTCTCTCTCTCTCTCTCTCTCTCTCTCTCTCTCTCTCTCTCTCTCTCTCCTATCTATCTCCTGTCTCTCTTTCCCTCTCTCCCTCTCCTCTCCTCTCCCTCCCTCTCCCTCTCCCTTCCCTCCTCTCCCTCTCCTCTCCCTCCCTCCTCTCACCTCCCTCTCTCCTCCCTCCTTCTCTTCCTCCTTCCCCCTCTCCCTCTTCCTCTCATTTCCCTCTCTCCCCCTCATTCTCCATCCCTCTTAAACACTCCCGGATTTTCCCTCTCCCTCACACACAACACCGAGGGCATAAATGGTTTATTTTCGGAGTGAGGATGCAGGGATGAAGCCTTTTGGGAGATTCAAGTTACGCGAAAAGATTGGATAGGAGGAACGCCTGTATTCCGCCATGTAAACAGGATAACTCAATGAATGATCTTTTTGATTTATTATTTTATTATTACTATGTTTTTTGTTTTGAATGGGTTAGGTTGATTCCCCTTATTGTTTTTTTTTTTTTTGTTTTTTTGTGAATACTATGTTCGTTTTTTTTATAGGCGCTATGTGATATGTTTTTTATTTTGTTGTGTTTTATTTATTTGTTTGTTTATCTATTTGCGTTAATGTTGGTCTTCCTGAATATCTCACTTTCTTTCCCCCCCCCCCTCTCCCCCCATCCGTCCTCTCTCTTTCTTTTTTTCTCTCTATCTCTATCACTCTCCTCTCTCTCTTCTCTCTCTTTCTCTTTCTCTCTCTCTCTCTCTCTCTCTCTCTCTCTCTCTCTCTCTCTCTCTCTCTCTCTCTCTCTCTTCTCTCTCTCTCTCTCTTCTCTCTCTCTTTCTCATTCTTGCTCTCGTGCTTTCTCCCCTCATCCTTTCTTTCTTACTACCTTTCTTTCTGTTTATCTCCTTCTTTTCTACTCTGTGACTAAACCTTCCGTTATAATAATCTCCATTTTTTACTCCTCCCTCCTTCTATATAGCACTTTTATTTCCAACCTTCCTTTATTCAGAAAAGTTGATCTATCTAATGCTACGTTTTATCCCTCATTTCAACACCTGTTTCTGTTATAGGTCACGAGGTCACATTCCCACACGAGGTCGAGGGGTCACGTTCTTCAGGATCAGGATTCTCAAAGGGGAATCTTCGTGATGAAATGATCGTCGAAAGTTCATCATGTATGCATGAATCTACTGCGCTCTCAGTAAAGCGAGGTTATTCTCATGTGTATTTTGCGTCTGTAAGCTAGGAGCGTGCTCCCTTTTATCGTTATTGTGCTCCAATTGTGTGTGTGTGTAGTTGCATCACGTCGGCAAGACGACGAATTAGGATACTGTCGTCCCCGGTGTGTACCACAAATTACGGATTTGTCCACTAGTCTGTGTGGCGGACCTGATTACTCTGGATGTGTGTCTATGGGCATATACTCGTCAAGAGTTCCATCAGATGTTAGGCAACATACCGAGTGGAAAAAAAAAATGTGTGGGCTGGTTTGTCATGACGGGTCTTATTCGCGCCATGTGCTGTGGGCTTGTTGTGTATGGCTGGCTTTTGTGGTGTGTGCTGGTTGATATGTCATGTGAAAAGAGAAGAGAGAGAAAATGGCGAGGAGCTGTATGACATCAGTCTGTCTGATTTTAAGGAATATCGCTGAGGTGGAAGGGTGTGGCTTTGGTTATTAAAGTTGTCTGCAGTGCTCTCTGCTAATGCGTATACCGAGGGGGTCTATGGAGGGTCAGTGCAGTAGCTGTGTATGTCAAGTAACCTAAATTAACCCAACTAGTGCACAGTGCCCTCGTGTGTTTGTGTATGTGTATGTGCAACCCGTGCGTTCCGATGTGTGTGTGTGTATTTCGCTAGTGAATGCAAATTCAGCTTCTGTTCTATTCACACTTTTCACTGACCATTACACCTGTATTTATTGTAACGTATTCATCGTTATACACAGCGCGCGCTTGAAGTGGAAACTTCTCCCTCCACATATACTATAGGTACAAATTTCTACACGCCATGTCGTACAGCGTCTCATATTGCGCACATAACTGAGTAATAGCGTCGTTACGAATGTTTAGAGCAAAAACATTCACCGGAAATGCATGTACGTATAGTGCGACCAATCCTATGCACACTCGACGCTTATTATAAACAAACCAATAAATTTTGTACGTTTTACGATCTTAAACTTGATCCCATTTACTCCGTTAATACCATCTCTGCATTCGCACTTTTCATCATTTCTCCCTGTTCCTCAGTGCTTTCGGCCTCTTTCTCTGGACTGTCCCCCCTCAAGATTTATAAATTATGACAATAATTCCTAATAGTCTAAGCCTATCTACATCCCCAGTCACTCAGCACTTCATATAATATCCCAGGTTTCGTGGCGTATTAAGGACCCTGGATGGGCATTTGTTGATGCGTCTTAAACCCGCTCCTCCCAGACGCGTCAGTTAGTGAAGAATGGTCGCAGACGAAGGCAGGAATTCCCCCATTATGTCTGTCTAAGGCGGAAACGGGCCGTGGTGTGGTGTGGGAGGCGGGGGAAAAAGCCCGGAGAGGGGTTTTTTTAGAGGGGGGAAAGGAGGTTGAGGGGAGAAGTTGATGGGGGAAAAAAGATGAGGGGAGAAATTGATTGGAGGAAATGTGGCAAAGAGAGGGTTTTGTGGGGGAGGAAAGTAGATAAGGAGAAGATCTGATGCTAAAAATGGAGGTGAGGTATAGGTTTTGTGGGGGAAAAGGTGAGGGGAGGGTTTGATGGGGGAAAAGAGATGAGGGAGGGGGAGGTGTTAAAAGAGGGATTTTGCGGGGGAAAAGTAGATAAGGAAAAGATCTGATGTTAGAAAAAGAGGTGAGAGGGAGGTTCATGTAGGTGGGAAAAAAAGGAGGAGAAATCTATAGGGGAAAAAAAGACGAATGAGGAGAGTATTTGAATGGGAAAAAAATGAAGCGAGGGGAAAGGGCTTTGTGGCGGAAAGGAGGCGAGGAAAGGGGGACGAGCGAGAGGTTTAATAAGGGAAAAAGGGAAGGAAGAATGAGAGAGGACAGATTTAAGTTATCGCAGGAGCAATATTGGGAGGGAGGAAACAGAAGAGGGAAAGAAGGAGAGAAAAGTATGAGAAGGAGAGATGACGATGAGAGAGACCGAGAGAAGCGAGAGCAAGACGAGGAAGAAATCGTGCTGGGATCCCTCCATTAGCGGTCCTCAGCGGATGTCACAACGCTAGCTGTCTATCGACCGCGCACGCTCTGGGGTAAAGATAAGAGAAAGAGAGAAAGAGAGGAGCATGAGGAGAAAAAGAGGAAAGAGGGCGAAGTTCTACGTTATATAAAAGGAGAATGAAAAGGGAAGAGAGATAGATGATGGTTAGAAGAAGATAGCAGAGACGAGGGGGGGATAAGAAAAGAAAGAGAGATGATGAGAGAGAGAGAGAGGGACGAGAGAGACGAGAAGCAGATGAGAGGAAGAGAGAAGAGAGAGAGAGAGAGAGAGCGAGAGATAGAGTGAGCAGAGAGCGAGAGAGAGAGAGAGACGAGAGAGACGAGAGATGACGAAGAAGGAGAGTGAGATACAATGAGTAGAGAGAAGAGAGGAGGGGAGATGAGACGAACGAGAAGAGAGAGAGAGAGAGATAGAGGCGCAAGGTGAGAGTGTGACCAAAAGATAGGAAGAGACAGATCAGAGACAAGATCATCAGTCGTAAGTATACCATATATAGGAAATTTTAGATAACACCCAACACCATCTATTCCATTCTACTCGCCTCCGCCTAATTTGAAAATAAAGCCTAATAAATTGTCTTAATGCAGTTAATATCTTTCATGCAACGATTTACGAAGTTCAATCTAATATCCACACTTTACCTTTTACTTATATAAAGGAAACCCACAAACAAACACAAGTAAACACACATTCGCCATATCCACGAAAGCTGACTTTTTACTTATAAAAAAACATTTGTAAACTCATTCCCTTGGCTAGAAGGCTGACACTATACTTATAAAATACACAAACAAGCACTTGCAGACACATTCGCCTGCTCACAGTACTGACACTTTTACTTATAAAAGACAAAAACATTCCCCTGGTCATAAGGTTGACACTTTTACTTATATAAAAAAAACACAAGTAAACACATTGCCCTGGCCATAAGGCTGACACTTTTACTTATATAAAAAAACACATGTAAACACATTCGCCTGCCCACAATTGACTGATTTACTGTATAAAACACAATCACAATCCCCCCGGCCATAAGGCTAACACTTACACATTAATTAATCTTAATTAAGCTATAAAACGATACATTATCTCTCAGGCGAATAAACTCAACCCAAGTACGTTAAGCTTCTTCGGCAACAGTCTTCATAACTTTGCTTATTATATATGCAAGAGGTCATTGGTATGCAAACCTCTTTAGGGAGTGA
>NW_020870251.1:50310-60310 GCF_003789085.1 Penaeus vannamei | reverse complement strand
TTTCCTTTGGTGGGAGGAGGGGGGGGGATTTTTTTGTTTTTTTATTCTCTTTTTTTTGGGGGGGGGGAGGGGAGGGGTCTATTTTTGTCTTTTCTTTTCTGGTCTATTCTTTCTTTCCTTTTTTTTTTTTTGTCTATTTTTTGTCTTTTCTTTTTCGTATGTTTTTTTCTTCTTTCTTCTTTTCTTTTTTTTTTTTTCTTTTCTTTTTTTCGTTTTTTTCTTTTCTTTTTCGTTTTTTCTGTTTTCTTTCTTCTTTTCTTGGATTATTTTTTTTCTTGGCTTTTAATCTATTTCTTCTGCTTCTTCATGTTTTTCATCTTCTTTAACGTCTTCTGCTTCTGCTTCTCTTTCGCTTTTACATTTTCTTTTATTTACTACTATTAATCTTTTTCTCTTGTTCTTCTTTTCATTTTCTTTCGCATTTTCTTTTTTTTCTTCTTCTTCTTCTTTCTCTGACTTTTTTCATTCTATTATTATTACTACTACTACTACTACTATTATCATTATATCATTATTGTTATTTCATTATTATTATTATTATCATTATTATTATTATTATCATTTTATTATTATTATTATTATTATTATTATTATTATTATTATTATTATTATTATTATTATTATTATTATTATTATTATTACCATTGTTACTATTACTATTGTCATAATCATTATCATTACTATTATCATCATTATGATTGTTATTATCATCATCACTATCATGATCATTTTTTATTACTACTGTTAATGTTATTATTATCATTATTATTATTATCATTGTTATCAATCATATTACCATTCATATTATCATTATTGGTACTGCTATGGTTATGATAATAGTGATGATGATGATGATAATGATGATGATAATGAAGATAATGATGATGATGGTGATGATGAGGAGAAGGAGGAGGATTGTTGATGATGATGATGATGATTTTCGTTTTCATCATTATCATTATTACTGTTATTATCATCATTATTATTATCTTTATCATCATTATAATTATCATAATCATTATTCTTGTCATTATTTTTATTATTAGCAGTAGCAGTAGTAGTAATGGATCATTATCACTGCTTCTATTGCTACTGTCATCATTGTTATCATCATTTGTATAATCTTTTTCGTAATCATTATTATCATTATTACTTTTAGTTTCATTCTTATTATTACTAATGATCACCACTATCATTGACATTATTATCATCGTCACTAGCATTACTATTATCATTGTCTTTTTTGTTATCATCATTACCATATCACTATTCCAACAAACATCATTACTGTATATATATCATTTTAGTATTAGAGAAAATAGATAGGGGGCTGTTTTGAAAAAATAATAAATCTAGTTTCCAGTCACATGTTCAACAAAAATAAATAGAAAATTTTGATTTCCCTTGACCATCCGGAGGGAAAATTTCAATTCATGAAATATTTCTTCGTGCACAATGGAATATCTTAATTTAAATATTTAAAAAGATTTAGAAAAATTGAAAAGGCAAAAAGGATAACAAAAAATTGAATAAATATTTTCATTTTTGCATTGTATTATCATTTTTATGGAGGATAGTCAGAATCCTTGACAATAGATGGATAAAGTAGAAATAATGAACAAATTTGTTAATAGATATAAACGATTCATAATTGGCTGTTTAGTGCAACGTTTAGTGTCTTTGTTTAGCAATCTTGTTGACCTACGTTCGATCCCACGCGCTGCCAGTGGATGGTAACCCCGGCCATTCCTTGCACACAGGGGGATATATAGAAGCAAAATGGAACAGTATGTGACAAAAATGTGACAGTGTGTCACAGCAAAGAATATCAATTGTAACAAATGGAATTGATATTAAACCTTTAATGTTAAATCTTAAAATATTCCGTAACATGGCGTAAACACCACTGAATACCCAAATAATAGCAGTTATCCTCATTTTCAATATTCTTTCATGTATCTGAGACGAACATAATTATTATGCTAATTACACATGATCACGCGTCTCCCCCCCCCCCCTTCTCTCTCTCTCTCTCTCTCTCTCTCTCTCTCTCTCTATCTATCTTTCGTTCACACCCCACTACCCCATCCACGCTACGCTTCTCTCCTCTCTCTCTCTCTCTCTCTATCTATTTATCTATCTATCTATCTATCTATCTATCTATCTATCTATCTATCTATCTATCTCTCTATCTATCTATCTCTAAAACTACAACACCTTTCCTTCAGAGTCGCACCTTGAAGTGGCAATAAGATTCGAGTATTGGCCAGGGAGGGTCGTTCCTTATCTCTATCAATTCGTCAATGCAATACTTCTTACTTCCCATTGCGCAGGCCAGCCAGAGTAGCCAGAGACGCTTTTGTGCAACTAGTGTCGTAGATATTAGTAACTATTGCCAAACGGAAAGAATTGAGGTTGTCGAGCTTTAGAAAATGTGACAGAAGTAAAAGTAGTGATGAAAATATTAGTGGCAGTAGTAGTAGTAATAGTGGAAGTAGCAGGAGTAGTAGTAGTAGTTTAGTAACAGTAATAGTAGTAGTAGTAATAGTAGTAGTTTAGTAACAGTAATAGTAGTAGTAGTAGTAGTAGTAGTAGTAGTAGTAACGGTAGTAGCAGTAGTAGCAGTAGTAGTAGCAGTAACAGCAGTAGTAGTAGTAATAGTAGTAGCGGTAGTAGTAATAGTAGTAGTATTGGTAGTAGTAGTAACAGTAGTAGTGGTAATGGTAGTAGTAGTGACAGTAGTAGCAGTAGTAGTAGTAGCAATAGTAGTAATAGTAGCAACAGTAGAATTAATAATAGTAGTAGTAGTAGCAGTAACAGCAGTAGTAGTAGTAATAGTAGTAGTGGTAGTAGTAATAGTAGTAGTAGTAGTAGTAACAGTAGTAGTAGAAGTGGTAGTAGTAGTGACAGTTGTAGCAGCAGTAGTAGTAGCAATAGTAGTAGTAGTAGCAATAGTAGTAGTAATAATAGTAGTAGTAGTAGCAGTAACAGCAGTAGTAGTAGTAATAATAGTAGCGGTAGTAGTAATATTAGTAGTAACAGTAGTAGTAGAAATGGTAGTAGTAGTGAGGGTAGTAGCAGTAGTAGTAGTAGCAATAGTAGTAGTAGTAGCAACAGTAGTAGTAATAATAGTAGTAGTAGTAAGAGTAGTAGTTGCAGATGCTCTCATAATGATATAAAAAGCATTATCAAACGTAAGCATATTAGCAAGAGTGATCATGCTAATTTTTATATTTTGTTATGATTATTGATACAGAAATGTCAAGTGTGCAATAAGCTTATACTGTCGGTCTTTTCAAACTTCCTTTTCAATATTTTAAACACATAAATGAAGAGGTTTTAGTTGATTTAAATAAAATTGAACTGACCACGTTGCATCTGTTGCATCTCTTTTGCACTCCATCTCTCTATCTCTCTTTCTCTTTTACTCATCAACTCTCTCCCTCCCTCCCTCTCTCCTTCTCTCTCTCTCTCTCTCTCTCTCTCTCTCTCTCTCTCTCTCTCTCTCTCTCTCTCTCTCTCCTCTCTCTCTCTCTCTCTCTCTCTCTTCTCTCTCTCTCTCTCTCCTTCTACTACACTACCCTTCTCTCTCTACCCTACTACTCTCTCTCTCTCTTGCCTACCTAAGTGTACATAACTTGGAATCCTTTCCAAAAGAGAAAATCCTAATTATTCAGAAGTCCGTGTTTCGTGAATCACATAAGAAAGGAAAAAATAATAACGAAAAAAAGATACACGACAGAAAATGAAAGAAAACAAGAACAAAGGAGAAGTTCTTCTACGTGACTGGCGAAAGAACTCGAGCCCAGTAATTTCTTTTTCTTTTCCTCTTCTCTTTGGCTTTCTTCTTTTTCCTCCGTTTTCTGTTCTTCCTTTCCCTTGTTTTCTATCTTTCTTTTTACTTCTTCCTCTTCTTTTCTTGCTCTTTCTTTTCCTTGTTTTTTTTCTTTCTCTTTTCTGCTTTTCCTCTCCTTCCATTTTTTTCTTTTCCTCATTTCTTTCCTTTTACTCGCTCCTGCGCTACTATTTCTTACCTATTTTCCTTCTTCTTTACGTCTACTATTCTCTTTCTTGTTGATTCTCAAGTTCTTTCTGTTCCTTCACTTTGTCTTTCCTCCTTTTTAGCATCTTTTTCTTTTTTCTTCTTCTTTATGTCTCGTCTCTTTCGTCTTTATTTCCTATGTCGCTTTTTCTTCTTTTCCAGTTCTCTTTTCTTTACTTTTTCTCTAACTTTTTTGTTCTTTTTCCGTATTCCATTCTTCCCTTTCCTCTATGCCTTAATGCTTAATTTCCCTTTTCCTGTTTCATTCCCTTATTTTCATTTTTGTCCATTCTCTCTTTCTTATTCTTCCCCTTCTCTTTCTCATTCTCATCTGTCTTTTTTGTCCCTCCTTGAAACATTATTCATCATCCTTCTTTTCACCCTCTTCACATCTTTTTCACTCTTTCTCACTCTTTCTTCCACACTCTCTCTCTATCTATCAATCTCTCTCTCTGTCTATCTATCTATCTGTTTATCAATATGCTCTACCTATCTATCTGTCTGCCTGCTAGCTACCTATATACAATTTTTATTTTTTTCTATCCTTCTCTTCTTCGGTTTTATTATTCTCTTTCGTTCCTTGTTTTCCTCCTTTTCCTTCTTCCTCTCTTCATTCTTAGACCACTCCAACCTTATCATAAAAAGCCTCTTTCAGCTCCATCTAATTATAATAACCCATTGGGCGAAAGAAATACAAGGGAACGTTTTTGAGATTTAGAATGTTTACGTGTCAGGAACAGATGACGCAAGAATCGGGCAAAGTCTTCAAGATTTTCGGATCTCTTGCAAGAACTTGAAGTAGAGCTTCTGGGAAGTTAAGAGAGGGAGAAAGAGAGGTGAGGGTGGGGAAGAGAGAGAGAGAGAGAGAGAAGGGGGGAGAAAGAGGGAAGGGAGGGGCGAGAGAGAAACATAGACTAACTGATTGAATGATGAATGAATGAATGATTGACTGACTGAATGAATGAATGACAGTTGACTGACTGACTGACTGACTGACTGACTGACTAACTGACTGACTGACTGACTGAGACTGACTGACAGGCAGACAGACATACAGAAACAAACAGAGAGACAGAGATAGATAGAAAGATATATATAGAGAGAGAACAATGGTAAGACCCAGAAGAACGCGTAAGTTCAGCGAAGTGTGTTCAAGAAACTTGAATCCCAATGAAAAAAAGAAGAAGAGAAGGAAGGATGAGTATACCACAGGGTATTCTCACGACACGTAAAAGAGAGACGGATATCTCGGAAGAACTTGTAGAACGTGAAGAAAGAACACCTGGCAAGGAAGAGAGGGAGCCAGCGTCCTTCGTGCTCCACTGATGATGGTGTCAACGAACCATAATTAGATTCTGTGACAAACACTTGACAGGTGTAATTTCAAGGAAGGAGGAGGGAAAAGCCAAAATAAAAAAGAGAGACTTCGAAGGAGAGGGGAAGGAGAGAGGAGGGAAGGAAAGAGAGGAAAAAAGGAAGGGGGTGAGAAAATATAGAGTAAAAGAACGAGAAAACGTCAGATTAAGCTAGCATGATAATCTTATATTAAGGAAGGAGGAGGAATAATCATAAAGAGAAAGTAATGATTGAGAAACATAGAAAAAAGTGGAAAACATAGGATAGGGTTAGGAAGAGGGAAGGATGCAGTGAAGGATTTGAGGAGGAGATGCGAAGGCAGGATACTGGTGTAGGAGCGGGAGGGCAAACACAGATACTCACTGTGCTTGTTATCTCTAAAGCTGACACACCACAACGCCCTTGGCAATGTTCACACTTATGTCCATACGCATCCTCACGTACGAACATATTAAATACGCGCACACACACAACACTTACACACACGCACACACACACACACACAGATACACACACAAACACACATACACTATGCATTCTTTCACACGCAAACACACATACACTATGCATTCTTTCACATGCAAACACACATACACTATGCATTCTTTCACATGCAAACACATGCATTCTTTCACATGCAAACACACATACACTATGCATTCTTTCACATGCAAACACACACACGCTATGCATTCTTTCACATGCAAACACACATACACTATGTATTCTTTCACATGCAAACACACATATACTATGCATTCTTTCACATGCAAACACACATACACTATGCATTCTTTCACATGCAAACACACAGCACTTGCACATGCAAACACACACACGCATTCTTCAGCATCATATGCATTCTTTCACACACACACATTTGCGCAAACACACATGCACATACGCAAACCACACCACACACTATGCATTCTCATTCACACACACTAGCATTCTTTCAGCAAACACCACACACACTATGCATTCTTTCACATGCAAACACACACTACGCATTCATTCATACGCATTCTTTCACACTACGCATTTCACTATGCATTCTTTCACATGCAAACACACACACACTATGCATTCTTTCACATGCAAACACACACCACCACACACTATGCATTCTTTCACATGCAAACGCATACACAAACACACACACACTATGCATTCTTTCACATGCAAACACACCACTACGCACACTATGCATTCTCAAACACACATGCATTCATTCACACGCAAACACACACACACTATGCATTCTTTCACATGCAAACACACACACACTAGCATTCGCATATGCATTCTTTCACATGCAAACACACACACACTATGCATTCTTTCACATGCAAACACACACTATGCAGTCACATCCATTTGCAAACGTAAGCATTAACGCGCACTGAAATACTTGCATCCATGATTAAGTGCAACCAGACATTAATTACTTCCTGTTGTCATGATCCATTTGTAAAACTGTCGGTAAAATGTTCATCTATATGTATATATGTGGACGTGTTTAAGTGCACATGCGTTGGGATGCAGAAACACACACGCCTATATGCTATCACACACACCTAAATTCACTCACACACACCACACACACCACATGCATACACATCAAACACAGACAAACACACTCACACACACAGACACACACACCACACACCACACACACACACACACACACACACACACTCACTCACTCACTCACTCACACACACACACACACACACACACACACACACACACACACACACACACACACACACACACACACACACACACACACACAAACACACACACACACAAACAAACAAATACATAACGGCCATGACTCTCCCTTCATATTTCATCTAGACGAAAATGAGAGCGATAATCAAATCGATGTATTCCCTTTGGATCAAAGGCGAAGCAATTTCTTCGCAGCTCTTTGACGAGAAACAACCCGCCTTTATGTCGCGCTGTCAAACCTGTGAACGAATTCCTAAAGGTCTGGGAGTCGAGACGCCGCTTCGGTTAGTCCGCTTCACTTATGGACTTACGTAGAAGGAAAGGCTAGATCGGCAGCAACTCGAGGAGGTGTCGTGGCGTCTGTTTTGATGGTTGTTCGATGGAAATATAACCATTAAAACCATTATTTTCCATCCTTTTTGAAAAGAGACCAAAATGATCGATCACATTCACAAAGTATTCGTATCTTTTGTGATATCAAAATAAACCTTTTTTCCAAAAATAGAATCAGACGCCATAACACCTCCTCCAGTTGCTACTGAACTAGCCTTTCCCCTTACGTAGACATATATACATATACATACGTAAATCATTTCTTTCTCTCCCTCAATTTTCCCTAATGGCGAAAAATAAAGAAAAGGAAAATGCTTCAGCTTACCGACTTCAGAAGGTGTTTCTTGACATCTTTTTCTCTTGCATTTCTTACCTGGAAAATAAATGTCAGTGTTAGGTATTTTTCTTTATCATAATCACGATTACTGTTATCAATATCACTGTAGTCAGATTACAGTGATGGTAAGAACTATTATCAACATGTATATTTTATTATCATCGTTGTTATTATCAACATAACATATCTTTATTGCTATTATCATTATTATTATTGCTATCATTATCATTATCATTACTATTATTATTATTATCATTATCATCATCATCATCATCATCATCATCATCATCATCATCATCATCATCATCATCATCATCATCATCATCATCATTCATTTATTATTATTATTATTGTCATTGTTGTTATTATTATTATTATCATTATTATTATTACTATCATGATTATCATCATCATCATTCCTGCAATTACCATGACCATCATCATCAGCTCTAGTATATACACATAATAAAGATACAGTATCATCACCATCACTAATATTTTTACTACTACTATTACTATCATCACTATCACATACCTAATACTAAGCATGCGCAGAAAAGTTAATCAAACATAACAGAAGAAATTTTCCTCGAGATACAAATGACAGATATAAAAAATAAGCACACACCGCTCTGCCCATATAAGGCGCGAGGGCCGGGTTACTGACCTGTCGGCGCGCTTACACAAAGGCGTCGGGTGAGATAAGGTCAGATAGGGTGAATCCATTTTTTTTCTCTCTCTTTTTTTTTTTTCTTTTTTTGACTGTAAGGCAGGATGTATATATATTTTTTTCCTTGTCGTTTTTTTCGGATAGTAGGATAATGTTGGTATTAATGAGGTTTTGGAAATAATGAAGGAAATAAGTTTGATATTTGTGAAGTTAGGAATGTTTTGTTTGTTTGTATGTTTGCTTGCTTAGCTGTGCTTCTTCAGTGTAGAAATGATTCGTCTTTGACCTATTTTAGGATAACATATAGAAACATTATTACCTTTTTGTTACCTAAATGTACAGAAATGATTGTACATGCAGTAGATGTGTGGTTATTAGTGTGTAAGTAAATGTAAATGCATGTGGCTTACAATAGCATTTTATAAGGGAAAATGCGACACAAAAACGTACTGTTGAGAAAAGTATTGACAGTATGTGAACGTGTTGCCAAGAGCGGCCGACAAACATTGGTCTCAGGAGGGTGGGTCAACTTTCTCATTTCTCCTCTCTCTCACATTCTCTTTCTTTTTCTTTTTCACCCTCATTCTCTTTCTCTTTCTCTTTCTTTCTCTTTCTTTCTCCTTCTCTTTCTCTCTCCTTCTCTTTCTCTTTCTCCCCTCCTCTTTATCTATCTATCTATCTATCTGTGTCTCTGTCTACTATTTATCTATATACATTTTTCTTTTATATAATTCTTGTCTTCTCTTCGGTTTTATTCTTCTTCTTTTTCTTGTTCCTTCCCCCCCTCTCTCTCTCTCTCTCTCTCTCTCTCTCTCTCTCTCTCTTCTCTCTCTCTCTCTCTCTCTCTCTCTCTCTCTCTCTCTCTCTCTCTCTCTCTCTTTCTCCTCTCTCTCTCTCTCTCTCTCTCTCTCTCTCTCTCTCTCTCTCTCTCTCTCTCTCTCTCTCTCTCTCTCTCTCTCTCTCTCTCTCTCTCTCTCTCTCTCTCTCTCCTCCTCTCTCTCTCTCTCTCTCTCCTCTCTCTCTCTCTCATCTCTCTCTCTCTCTCTCTCTCTCATCTCTCTCTCTCTCTCTCTCTCTCTCTCTCTCTCTCTCTTTTCTTTTCTGAATATAGTATGGTCGTATTATTTATATTCTTTCGTCGTAGATAACACTAAGCGCTGGCAAAGATAAACAAACAGGGATGCTTCCAGACTGTTAACAGGAATATTAAGGTTTACAGATAAGAGATCTTTGATATAATAATTTTAAAAAGTATTTTTTATGAGCAGGGGTTTGTAGATGCATTCAGGAAGTCAGAGAAATATAGATGGGTTTGTTGGTGACAGGAAATGAGGAGGTATTATGCACTCTTGCGTTATATATACCGACTTTAAGATTCATGTATGCGCATACAAATGAATTCATATACATGACTATGATATTCATTTGCGTTTGCATACTTATTTGTTTACAAAGTGTATGCAGCCCACTTTAATATTCAGCCCCGCCACTTGAACAAAAAATAAATGAACTTAAAGAAAAATAGATC
>NW_020870251.1:42810-45310 GCF_003789085.1 Penaeus vannamei | reverse complement strand
GGTTAGATGTCGACTCTTGTGCGTCATTTAATTTATGTTGTATGAATGCATTACTCATACATACTATGTTCTCTTTAAGTATTTGTATAATTATCTTTTGTAAATGGGACCTCTTTCCATCATCGCTTTATTCTGTATATCTCTTTCTTAAATCCACTTGCACAAACACTCACATATAAACACACAAACACTCTCACAAACACACAAACACACACGCATACACAGACACACACACGCACACATACTGACATACACACACATGTTTCTGTATTTATGCGATATTGCAGTCTTTCATCATGTATTAGTCATATTAATATCTTATTTCTAAATTAATTTCGGACATTAATATTTCCTTTTGTTTTATGCTTATTTACATCTCTATTGTCACTTCCGGGACGTATTATGAACACATCTTTTTTTTTTTTTTTTTTTTTTTACATTTTCATCTAATACCGTAATTGTGTGTTATTACATTATCTTATCCTATTACAGCGTAAGCATTACGTAATTACAAGAATATATGCTTTATGTTTCGTGTTTATATGCTCGACAAAGCCTTCGCTGACTTGAATTTCGCTTCACCTTTGTTGTCATTGTTATCATCGTTCACAATCATTATCATCTTCATTATAATCTTCTTTATCCTCAGCATAGCCATCATCATTCATATTGTCATCATTATCATCACTGTCATCACCATTATCATTACCATTATCATTACTACCATTAACGGCATCATTGTTTTATTTATACGCTTATCCTCATTAGAAACAGAGTTATTATTAATAGTATTGGCAACATCAAAATAGGTTGTACCAGTGTAGCAGAAGAATGTAGTAAAAGTAGTAATACTAGCATTAGTGGTGGTATTAATAGTGTTGGTAGTAGTAGCATAGTAAAAAAAAAAAAAAAAAAAAAAAAAAAAAAGAATTCTTATCATTATCATAGTCATCATTATCAAAATCATCTTTATTATCATTTGTAGTTGCAATAGAGAAGTAGTAGCATCGTTACTATTTATGTTGTAGTCATTGTGGAAATCAATATCATTATCACGATCATCTTCACCATTATCATTGTCTGAATCATTATAATTTTATTTTTTCAGTTATTGTTGCTATTATGTTATCATCAGTGTTATCATTGTTATTATTATTATTACTACTATCAGCATCATTAGCATTATCATTGTTACTTCTATTGTTATCATTATAACTGTTATATCATTAATGTAATCATTGCTATTATCATTATTATTGTTATTATCATTATCATCATCATCATTATTGTTATTATCATCATTATTATTATGATCATTATCATTATCATTATTACCATTGTTATTGTTATTATTATTATTATCATTATTATTATTATTATTATTATTATTATTATTATTATCATTATCATTATTATTGTCATTATTTTTACCGTTATCGTTTTTGACATCATCGTTATCATTGTCATTATTATTATTATTATTATTGTTAACATGATCATAACTATCATCATTATCCTTATTACTATTATTATTATCATTACTATTATCATTATTGTTTTCATTATTCTTATTATGATTGTTATTATTATTATTATCTTTATCATCATCATCATAATTATCATAGTCATCAATATTGTTATCATTATCACTGTCATTACTATCATTTTTATCATGTTCGTCTTATTATCATTATTGTCTTTTTATAGATTTTTTTTTTCACTATCAGTCATCAGCATCATTATTATTGATTTATCAGTTCTCCTCCTCTTCTCCTTCCATCCCAACATCATCATCATTACCATCCTTATCATCATCGCTATCATCACCATCATTATCACCATCATCATCATCATCATCACCATCATTTCAATCAATCCCCATCATCATCACCATCATTTCACCATGCAACAAACACGACCTTGAATCCTCATATTCGCGGTGAAAAAAGAAGTTTAGAATATAGTGCTATTCTGAGTTCGCGCTCGAGCTCCTCCTCCAACGCGGGCGCGGCTGAGGTAAGCGGATTAGCCCCAAGATTTCAGTTCGTGAGTTTTATTCGAGTTCGACCTCGAGGAATGGCTGGCGTTTCGAGGCGGAGGATCTTGGGGTTTATGTATTCACGGATGTGCGTGCGTGTGTGCCTTCGTGTATCGTACATACATCTGTACACACATACATGTATACATGTATACATGTATATGTATATATATATATATATATATATATATATATATATATATGTATATATATATATATATATATATATATATATATATATATATATATATATATATATATATATATATATTATATATATATATATATATATATATATATATATATATATATATATATATTATATATATATATATATATATATATATATAGATACATATATACATAGACATGTACACATAACCTAATTTATCTATCTACCTAGACACACACACACACACATAATATATATATATATATATATATATATTATATATATATATA
>NW_020870251.1:27500-31905 GCF_003789085.1 Penaeus vannamei | reverse complement strand
AGAGAGAGAGATGAATATAGAAACAGACAGAGGAGAAGTTTTGAATATAGAAGAGAAGGGTGAAGGGAGAAGAAGTGGGAAGAGAGAAAGAAAGAGAGAGGAGAGAGACGAAGAAGAGGAGAGAGAGGGGAGAGGAAAGAGAGAGAGAAAGAAAAACGAGAAAGAGAGGAGAGGAGAGAGAGAGAGGAGAGGAGGAGGGAGAGAGAGAGAGGAGAGGAATCGGAGAAGAGACGAGAGAGATGAGAAGAGGGAGAGAGAGAGAGAAGGAGAGAGAGGAGAGGAGGAGAAGAGACAGAGAGGAGAGGATGGGAGAGAGGAAGCAGAGGAGGAGAGAGAGGAGAGGGAGGAGAGGAGAGGAGAGAGAGAGAGAAGATGATATAGAAAGAGAGAGAGAGAGTTGAATAGGAGAAAGGAGAGCGGAGAGCTTGAATATAGAAAGAGAGAGAGAGAGAGAGAGAGAAAGAGAAGAAAGAGGAGAGACGGACAGAGGAGAGAGAGAGAGAAGAGAGAGAGAGAGAGAGAGAGAGAGAGAGAGAGAGAGAAGAGGAGAGAGAGAAGAAGAGAAGAGAGAGAGAGAGAGAGAAAGAGAGAGAGAGAGAGAGAGAGAGAGAGAGAGAGGAGAGAGAGGAGGAGAGAGAGAGAGACAGAACAGAGAGAGAGGAGATAGAGAAGAGAGAGAGAGAGAGAGAGAGAGAGAGGAGAGAGAGAGAGAGAGAGAGAGATGAGAGAAGAGAGAGAGAGAGAGAGAGAGAGAGAGAGAGAAGAAAGAAGAGCAGAAGAGAAGGGAGGGGGAAGGGGAGGGATGAAATAGAATGAGCGGGAAGGAGAAGGTGAGAAGATAAAGAGAAAAAAGGAGGAAGAAGGGAGGAGAAAAGAAGACAAAGAGAGAGCAGTAGAAATGGATGGGGTTTGATGGCACTGCAAGAAGCTTGGACTACAGATAGATAAATAGATAAATGGATAGATAGACAGATGAATAGGTATATTGATAGACATATTGATAAATAGACAGACAGACAGCATAAAATAAACTGAGAGAAAATTGACAAATATATGAATATAAAGATAGAGAAATAAATAGATAGATAGATAATAAAACAGAGAAAAAGGAAGCGAAAATAAAACGAATAAACGAAGGAGGAGATAAGAAACAAATCAAAGAAAAGAAAGCGTCTGCCAGCCAAGGTACCAGGTAAAAACAGCGACGAGTGTCTGAAATAAATATGGCCATCTCGACACGAGCTGTCACGTGACTGAAAGGGGGGAGAAGTTGTCACTCGAAAGGTGAGGGTGGGGAGGGGGGGGAAGGGAAGGGGAGGGGGAGGGAAGGGGAGGGAGGGGGAGAGAGAAGGAGAGGGAAGGAGAAGGGGGAGAGAAAGTTGGGAAGGGGGACGGAGGGAGGGAAGAGAGGAGGGAGGAAGAGAAGGAGGGGGAAGGGAAAGGGGAAGGAGAGGGGAAAGAAGGAGAGGAAGGGCAAGGGGATGGTGAGGGGGAGGAGAGGGGAAGAGAGGGGAGAGGGAGGGAAGATGGGGAAGGAGAAGGGGATGAAGAGGTAGGGGATGAAAGGGCGGGATGTTGAGGAAGGGAGGAGAAAGGAGATTTTGGAAGAGGAAAGGGAGAAAGATCGACGTGGAAGACAACTGGAGAATTATAGAGAGCAATTAAAGGGGGAGGGTCTGTATGGCTGAAATGAAGGGGGCGGGGACCTGGAGGGGAAAAGGATCAAAGGAAAGAGAGGAGATGGGGGCTGGAAAGGGGAACGAAGGGAGACGAAGAGAGAACGAAGGAGAGGGAAGGAGAGGAGAAATAATACGAATACGAAATATATGTAAGCAAGGGCAGTTTCTGTGGTTAAAATGAAAAGTGGAAGAGAGAGAGACGAAGAGAAAGAGGGAGAGATTGACAAGGCAGACGTACAGCTTGAGAAGTAGATAGGCAGATAAACTGGCGGTCAATTACTCACCTAGTTCGACTATAGACAGGTACATGGACAGGAGGATAGAGATGGTGAGAGAGAAGAGGGGCTGGGGAATTTGAAAAAAAGTTATTTCTATGTTAAGAGGACTGGTAAAACACACACATACACACAAACACACACACACACACACACACACACACACACACATACATACACACAACACATACACACACATTACATTCATACACAAAGGGATTGTAATAATTCAGATTGTATTAAAAATCTTTTATGAACTAAGAAATAACATTACTGTTTTACTCCTATTACTATTTCTTCCGCTACAGGTAATGCTAATAACGATTATAATCACACACTCCTCAAGGTACTGAAAAAAAAGAAGAAAAAAAATTGAAATTTACATAAATCTTAAATAAATAGAAAAGTTAGACAACCAAATAACCTCAACCTATCTTCTTCCTTTCCTTTATTGATTATCATGTTTCTATCCTTTCTCCCACTATTCGTCATCTCATTCATATTGACAGACTAAGTGAAGAGAATGACCATTATGTAATGTTAATGGTTGCGTGTGAGAGTTCCCATGACACGGTTATGACTGGTCTTATATATTTGTTTGTTTACTCTCGTTTTCTGTTGTTGTTGCTTGTTTTCCTATCTTGCTCATTTTTCTGTTGTGTTTCATTATTTCATATCTATTTACTGGTGTTACTCTTATCATTATCATCACACTATTGGTATAAACATCGTCTTTTGCTATATTAACCATTACCTTCATCATCAACATTTTTATTATCTTTGTTGTTATCGTTATTACTATTTTCAGTGTTATTCATTGTTATTACTATCATGATTATTATCATCATCATTATTGTTATTAGAGTTATCATCATTATCCTTATTTTTTTATAACCAACATTGTTATTTTTATCCTCATTACCTTATTTTTTATAACTTACATTATTATTTATTTATATATTATTATTATTCCCATTATTATTGTTATTATTATTATCACTATTATTATCACTATCAAAATTATTATATTAAAATAATAATGATAATTATTACTATCATTCTCATTCTCATTACTATCATTGTTATCACCATTACTGTTATCATCATCAAAACAGTTTTGGTTATCTTTATTGGCATTACTATAATTACTGGTATTATTGTCATCATCAATATTATCACTGTTACCGTCATAATCATCATAATCATTATCATCACCATCATCTTCATCATTATCATCATCAATATAATTTTCATTATCATTACCACTACAATTTTCATTATCATAATTACTTTTTTCATCATTATCAATATCATTGCTAATAGCTTGAAATTATGGCCATGAACATTTATCTATGACTATTTAAAACCTAACACTGTTTCACCTATATAACAAAAGAAAGGAAAGGAGAAGAGAGAAAGAAAAGAGAGAAAAACAGAGAGAAGAGAGAAGAGAGAGAGAGAGAGAGAGAGAGAGAGAGAGAGAGAGAGAGAGAGAGAGAGAGAGAAGAGAGAGAGAGAGAGCAGAGAGAGAGAGAGAGAGAGAGAGAGAGAGAGAGAGAGAGAGAGAGAGAGAGAGTGAGAGAGAGAGAGAGAGAGAGAGAGAGAGAGCAGAGACGAGAGAGAGAGAGAGAGGAGAAGAGAGAGAGAATAGCAGGAAGGAGAGATAAAGATAGATAGATAGAGAGAAGAATAAACAAAAAAGAAAAGACTAAAACAAAGGAGAGAATAAAAGTTGAAGAAGAAATGGATAAGGAGGAGTCGAATAGGAGGAGAGAGAAAGAAAGAGAAAGAAAAGGGAGAGAAAGAGGGGGAAGAAAGAGGAGGGAGAAAGTCTCTTCTTAGCAAGAGTCAAAGAATTTCACGAGAACTCTCTCTCTTTACTTCCTTCCTCCTTCTTTCTGACTTTAAAAGGAATTCACATACCGAGTCACGTGGTTTTTGCAGTTTATCTTATCGTGTTTATATGCTTCTTTGATTGGTTTCGTTTGATTAATGGCCTCAGGTAAAAAAAAAAAAAGAAAGAAAAAAAGAAAAACAAAAAAAACAATGGATAGAGATGAATATCCTAAATGGAAGTAATGCCAACGAAGGAGATGCAATTGCAGTTGCATTTGCGTCGTTAAAATAAAATATATTGTATCTAGTGACAATTACTTGGAAGATTAAAGGTTGTTAATTTGTCCAGATGGGTGGAAGATATCTGTACAAATGACCTCTGCTTCATAGTAATGTTATTTGATTATCAATTCATTTTTTTTTTTTTTTCTTCTTCTTCTTCCTATTACTGTCATAATCATCATCATCATCATTATTATCTTTATCATTATTACTTTTATAACTAATATCATTACTGTTGCAGCTACTACTACTTTTATTATTATTATCACTATTATTATTATCATAATTATTGGTATTGTTATCATTATTGTTATGATTTTTATAGCCATTATC
>NW_020870251.1:17500-20000 GCF_003789085.1 Penaeus vannamei | reverse complement strand
AGATGTGAACGATGGAAGAAATTAGTGGATAGAAAGTGGGTAAAAATGTGAGGTATTTGAAATGACACCTCAATTACTTGTAAAGCGCAATATACTGCTGACTTATGATATATATCACTATATTTGTCCCTGTTAAAACATTGGAAGAGATCATCATAGAATAACTGTTTAGTCTAGTTTGCATGTATCAAGTGTTCGAAAGCGTTACATAGTATATACAGTTACTGTTACTCTAGTAATGGTAATCTTGATAATGATAAGGATACCAAACATAAAAAGGAAGCAGACAAAATACCGGTGAATAATGACGAGAATGGTAACAATAAGAATGATATTATAATGATAATGGTGATAAAAATGTTAATAGAATGATAATGATAGTTATAATGACAATAACATTATTAATGATAATGGTTATGACAACAACGATAACAATTACAATGATAATAGGGATGATGATAACAATGATGATCATAATGATGATGATAAAGAAACATGAGAATACTGAAATTGTTAATACGAATGAAAATAATGATAATAGTGATAATGATCATAATGATATTAATGAAAATCATAATAAGAGTAATGACTATGGTCATGATGATGACAATAATAATAATGACAATAATTACAATGATAATGATAACAATAACAATTACAATGATGATGTCGATAATGGTAAAAATAATAATGATGATGATGATGAAAATAATAATGATAAAAACAATGATAACGATAATAATGATAACGATGATAGCAATAATTATGATAATAATGATAATGATAACAATAATAATGATGATAAGGATAATTGTAATAATGATAATGGTATAAAACGGATAAGGGAATGACGGGGAAGGAGGACAAACATGTAAATAAAGGAGAGATGAGGAAAGGAAGACAAAGAAAGGAAAGAAAGAAAGAAAGAGAAGGAAAGTGCAACAGAAGAGATTAGGGAAAGGATGAATTCAGAGAGTGATATTTGAAGTGTAAGGTCATTGGTCGACTTGTTTACCTGATAGATGAATATAGCTAAGATATAAGGGCGAGTATAATGTAGGGGGTAAGGGACGCTTGCCTCTGGAGGGTTCACCGCAGCTGAAACCAATTTAAAAATCTATGTGTACATTGGTACGGGATTCATGCACTTCTGCCATGAAATCTACGGGGATGGCACCACATCAGCCATATTTCGCTACCTCAGCTGGCGTTTTATTTTGATAGAACTAATGTTACGTACTCTTCTGTGTTGTCTAAGAGTAGATGGGAACTATAGCGTGTGGAATTTCCTCGCAACTTAAACTAATTTTTAAAATAATCTTATACACTGGTATGGCATTTCAGCAGTTTAACAATAAAATCCACGGGGGTCGTGTGCCACATTCTACTACCTCAGTTAGCGTTTTATATTGATATATCAAATGTTACGTACTCTCTTGTGTTGTATAAGAGTAGATAGGAGCTATAGTGTGTGGAATTTCGTCGTAACTTGAACCAACTATTGTGTACACTGGGACGGTATTCAAGCATTTCTACAATAAACTTTATTAATATATCGAATGTTTCGTACTCTTCTGTGTTGTTTTAGAGTAGATAGGAACTATAGAGTGAACGATAGAGGAAATAGGTGCTTTGAAAGTGGATGAAAATATGAAGTATTGCAAATAATACTTCAAGTGCTTGTATGGCACAATATACTGTTGACTTATGATATATATCTTAGAATATTTGAAGAGAAAGAAAAGTGCAACGGAAGATATTAAGGAAACGAAGAATTCAGGAAAAGTGATATTTGAAGTGTATGGATATGGGTTATATTGTCTACCTGATACATAGATATACCTAAGATGTAAAAGAGAGTATAGTTGGGGGATAAAGACCGCTTGCCTTTGTAGGAAATTTATTCGCAGTTTAAACTAGTGTTCAAACTCTACGGAAATTATGCGACACATTTCAGTACATCAGCTAGCGTTTTATTTGATATATCTAATTTAACGTACTCTCGTCCTAGGTGTAGGTGGGAGCTATAGTGTGTGGGATTTCACTCTACGAGAATGGCGCGGAACTTCATCGCAGTTCGAACCAATGTTTGAAATCATTGCATACGCTGCGACGGTATTCCAACACTGCTATATTAAACTCTACGGGGATGGTGCGCCATATTTCACCATCTTAGCTAGCATTTCATTAGAATATATCTAGTTTTACGTACTTATTTTTGATTTAAAAGGGTAGGTAGGAGCTCTATCGTGTGGAATTTCATCGCAGCTTGAACCAGTGTTTCAAACTATTGTATACAATGGGACGATATTCCAGCACTTATGTAATAAACTCTGCGGGACTTGCGCGCCGCGTTTCACTGCCTCATCTAGCATTTTATTTGGATATATCTAATGTTACGTGTTCACCTATGTTGTGTAAGAGTAGATAGGCGCTAGAGTATGTGGTATTTCATTGCAGCTTGAACCAATGTTTAAGATTTTAGTATGCACAAGTACGG
>NW_020870251.1:0-2500 GCF_003789085.1 Penaeus vannamei | reverse complement strand
TTATCATTATTGCCATTATCACTATTGTTATCATTATGATTAAAGGAATGACGATAATGACAATAAAGATATTAACAACAATAAAGATGATGATGATTATGATAATAATGATGATGATAATAATGATAATGACAATGATGATAATTTCGATGATGACAATGATGATAATAACATTAGTAATAATCATAGCAACAATTGTTGCTAGTGATAATGAATAACAATAATATTTAATTAATGATAATAATGATAGTGATGATATTAATGATAATGATGATAATAATGATAATGATGATAATTAAATGAATTTGATTGCGATGATAAGGAATGATATCATAATGATATTGTAACAATCATGATGCTCGTAATCATAATATGAATGATGATAATGATAGTGATGATAATGATAACGGTAATAATGATAATAATAATGGTCATAAATCATAGTAATGAAAATAATAATAAAGATAATGATAAGGATATGATAAGGATAATAATGATAATAATAATGATAATGGTAATGATAAGGATAATGATAATGGTTATGGCAATAATGAACATAATAATAGTAATAATGATAATGATAACAATGATAATAATGACAATAATAGTAGTAGTGATGTTGATGATAGAAATTATAACAATAATGCTAACGGTGACAGGAAAGATACAAACAGAATAATGATAATGATAAGAATAGGAATAAACACTAGTATTAATAATGATAATGATAATACTAACAATAGTAATAATGACAATGATAGCAGTAATAATGATAATGATAACATAATAAGGATGATAATAATAATGATATCGTCCCTTATGATTGGTATTATTGGTATTCATTATTTATTGTTATTGATGATTATAGTAATAATGATTACAATTGTAATTAAAATAATGATGATAACGATAAAAAAATACTGATAATGGTCATAATAAGTGTAAATAATTTTGTTAATAACAGTAAAAAAGATGTGATAATGGTAATTATGAAATAATGATGAATAATGGTAAATATGATTGATAAGGATGATGATTAATGGTAATTATGATAATAATGATATTAGTAATGATTGTCATGATAACAATAGTAACAACAATGAAAACAATAATAGCAAAAGTAATTATAATAATGATAATGATAAATGATAATTATGACGATTAATAGTAAAGGATAATGGTGTAGACAATGATAGTAAAACAAATGATAATGATGATAATAATTAATGACAAAAGATGATGATAAAATGATGAAATAGCATTAAATAATGATAACAATAATAATGATATAATAATAATATAATAATAATAATAAAAAATAAATAATAATAAATATTAAATAATAATAATAAAATAATAAATAATAATTAATAATAATAATAATAAATAATGGTAATGATAGTGATAACAGTAAATGAGATATAACAATAAGAATATTGATAATACCAATGATAATTTAATAATAATAAGATGATAATAAATGATGATGATATATAGTAATGATGCATAACAATAATTAATGATAATATATTGGTACAGATAATCACAAAGACAATTGAAATGATAACTACGACAACAATAATAATAACAGAAATAATAGTAACGATTATAATGACAACAATGATAAAAATACTAATAACGAGGATAATAATAATAGTCATAATATAAATGATGATTATGATAAAAGTAATAATGATAAAGATAATGTGTTGATAATAATGATGAGAAAAATACAAGAATAATGATACTAAATGACATAATTGTAATGAAAGATAATATGATAATGTAGTAGCAATGATAGTGATACTAATGATAAATGTTGATAACGATGGCAGTTATAATGATAATGAAAAATAATATGATGTCAACCAATGATATTGATTAATAAAGAGGATAATGATATCAATGATAATACGATAACAATAGTAACAGTAGTAAATTTCATGGTTGATGACAATAGTAAGGATAGTGATAACAACAATGAAAAATAACAAACATTAATAACAACATTATGTTAATAATAGTGATGATTTCATTATAACATCTAATGTTAAGCCGATAATGTTCAGAATAAGGAATAATGATATTAAGAATGAACATAATAGACAAACCGTGATTACTAACATATAAAAGTAATGATGCTAATGATAGTGATAACACATAATGGTGATACGATTACAATTAATTAATTGATGATAACAAGACTGATAAAACCTGATGTTAATGATAAGAAATTTAAATTCACTAAGTGAAAAAAACCCATAATTTTGCTACACTTTTCACTTTAATAAACGAAGTCGGTCGACGTCTGCATTTTCTTTGGGCTATCGAATAAACCTAGAAAGTAATCGTTAGTAATTATTTCATTCAAAGCTCTCCCTCCCTCTCCCTCCCTTTCTTTCTCCCTCCCTCTTCCTCCTTTCTCTCCCTCCCTCTTTCCCTCCTTTCTCTCCCTCCCTTCTTCCTCCTCCCTCTCTCTTTCCTCCTCTCCTCCCTCCTT
>NW_020870250.1:320401-322901 GCF_003789085.1 Penaeus vannamei | reverse complement strand
ATGATAATGATAGCAATAACAATAATGATAATGATAATGATAACAGTAATGATAATAACACTAAGAATATTGATAATAACAACACTACTGCTACTACTACTAATGATGCTAATAATAATGATCATACCAATAATAATGATAATAATGATAAAGACAATCACAAAGACAATAATAACTACTACATCAATAATAATAACAACAATAATGAAAACGATTACAATGACAACAATGATAAAAATACTAATAATGAGGATAATGATAATAGTCATAATAGTAATGATGATAATGATAAAAGTAATGATAATAAAGATAATGATGATAATAATGATAATGATAGTAGCAATGATAATGATACTAATGATAATGTTGATAACGATGGCAGTTATAATGATAATGAAAATAATAATGATGTCAACAATGATATTGATAATAAAAAGGATAATGATAATAATGATAATACGATAACAATAGTAACAGTAGTAATATTCATGTTGATGATAATAGTAAGGATAGTGATAACAACAATGAAAATAACAAACATAATAACAACATTATTGTTAATAATAGTGATGATTCATTATAACATCTAATGTTAAGCCGATAATGTTCAGAATAAGGAATAATGATATTAAGAATGAACATAATAGACAAATACTGATACTAACATATACAGTAATGATGCTAATGATAGTGATAACAACACATAATGATGATACCGATTACAATGATAATGATGAACAAGGCTGATGCTAATGATAAGGAATTTAAATTCACTAATGAAAAATACCATAATTTTGCTACACTTTTCACTCTAATAAACGAAGTCGGTCGACGTCTGCATTTTCTTTGACTATCGTATAAACCTAGAAGTAATCGTTAGTAATTATTCATTCAAAGCTCTCCCTCCCTCTTCCCTCCTTTCTCTCCCTCCCTCTTCCCTCCTTTCTCTCCCTCCCTCTTCCCTCCTTTCTCTCCCTCCCTCTTCCCTCCTTTCTCTCCCTCCCTCTTCCCTCCTTTCTCTCCCTCCCCCTCCCCCTCTTCCTTCCTCCCCTCCCTCATATTTCCGCCCTGCCCTTCCTCTCTCTTCCTTCCCCTCCCGTTCCCTTCCTTCCTCCCGTCCTCCTCGCCCTTACTCTCTCTGCCTACCCCCTTCCTCTTCCTATTCCCTCCTTCTCCCCCTTGCCCTCCGCTTCCCCCCCCTTTCCCCTCCCTCCCTCTTCCTCCCCCCTCCCGCTCCCCTCCTTCCCCCCTGCCCGTCCTCAATCTTCCTTCCTCCTTCCCCCTTCCCCCTTCCCCTTCCCTTCACCTCCCCTCTCTCCCTTATACGTGCAAACAATATCGATCCCTTTATAATACCCCCGTTTCCGAAGACACTTATCCGTTGATATGTAATCACCCTAGACACGCATATCATTTAACGTAGCGATGGACCTTCCTCAAGTTCAGTTAGGTTGATGTGGAAAAGGTATGAGAATTGAGTATCTTCTCAATAGATGTATTTGACCGGTTTTCCTGACGTGGATATATTCGAAACCGGTCTATTATATCTCTTGTATGGTGAAGGTATTCATTCTCATTCACACCTTTTCTACATTTGCCAACGTGGCATGTCATACCAATGGGACGCGTTATAGGTAAATTAATACATACTCACACATACGCATGTAAATATATATGGAAAGGTAAATGGATGGATGCGTGTCAGTGTTCCCATTGCCACACAAACACACGTATATTGAATATCAAATTAATGGATAATGGATATCACACTGCTGGATGTGGTAATGACGTCATAGAACGTTAATGTTAATAATGAACGTTTCAGTGATCGGTACATCATTAACATTTCTTACTAACGTTGTCAGCATTATCGTCGCAATTATTTTCCAGGTCATTATCAGCACTAATAGGTCTACCATATTATCACTACTATCAGGTTATCAATAGACGCAGTGCTGTGTTTGTATTCATTTTTATTTCTGTTACGATGTCAAAAGCTGTCTATATGTTTGACCATTTATCTCTCTATCTGTCTATCTATCTATCTATCTAACTATCTGTCAGCTTACTTGATTACCTACCTGTCTTTCTATCAGTCTATCTATCTATCTATCTATTTATCTGTCTATCTATCAATCTATCTATGGTATTGATCTATGCACTATCTATATAACAAATAATTTCTTTAATTGGGAGCGTTACTCAATGAAAAAAAATTTAATATATATATATAATATATATATATATATATATATATATATATATATATATATATATATATATATTATACATATATTTATACACAACACACACACACACACACACACACACACACACACACACACACACACACACACACACACACACACACACACACACATACAACACACATACGCACACATACACACACATACGCACACACACACACACACACACACACACACACACACACACACACACACACACACACACACACACACACACACACACACACACACAC
>NW_020870250.1:302901-307901 GCF_003789085.1 Penaeus vannamei | reverse complement strand
TAACAACAATAAATGATAGTATAATAATAAATAATAATATAATAATAATAATAATAATAATAATAATAATAATGATAATAATAGTAATAATGACAATAGCATTAATAGAGATAATAATGATAATGAAAAGGGCAAGAAGAGTAATAGTAATAATGATAATGACAACAATGATAATAATGAAATAATAAACAATAATGAATAAAATGATAATAGCGATAATAGTAATATAATAGTAGTAATAATGATAATAAGAATAGTAGTAGCAAGTAGTAGGAATAGTAGTATATGATAATGATAATATAATAATTAATAATAATGATAATAATATATAATAATAATAATAATAATAACAACAAAGATAATAATAATGATTATAGCAATAACGATGAAAATGATGATACAATACCCATCTTCCTCCACCAACACCATACTAACACCATACCTCAAACTCTCCCCTCTCTCCCCCCCCCCCACAGAGAATGGCGCGACCTGACCTCCGACGAAGAGAACTACCTCGTCCAGCTGATGCCTCCCGGGGACATCATCGTGCAAGCCATCAGGGACATTCACGACATGGCGGCGCACTCAGAACTCTCCAACGCGGGCAATTTATGATGATACGTTCGTTCGTGAGTGAGGGGGAGGGTGGGAGAGGGGGGGAGGGAGGGGGAGGGATGGAGGGGGGATGGGAGGGTGGATGGGAGGAGTGGAGGATGGAGGGGGATGGGGATGAAGGTGGTGAGGAGGGGAGGGGAGGGAGGTGGGTGGTGGAGGTGGTGGGGGGGGAGGAGGTGTGATGGGGGGAGAGGAGGAGAGGGGATGGAAGGGATAGGGGATGGAATTGTGGAGGGGAGGGAGGGGGATAGAAGGGTGGAGGGGATGGATGGGGATGGAAGGGTGGAGAGGGGGAGATGAAGGAGGGGGAGATCGGGAGGTGAGGATGGGGATGGGAGGAGGGGGAGGGACGGGGATGGAAGGAGGGAGGAGCGAGGGATGGAAGGAGGGGCGGATGGAGGGTTGAAGGGATAGGAAGGGATGGGATGGGAGGGGGGGGGAGAGGGAGAGGTGAGGGGGGGAGAGGGGAGGAGGACGGGGGGGAGGGAGGAGAGGGAGAAGGAGGAGGTGGAAGGAGGTAGGAGGGTGGGGGTGGGAGGGAGGTAGGGAGGGAGAAAGGAGGAGAAGGAGGAGGAAGGGAGGAGGGGTGGGAGTATAGAGGGAGAAGGAGGAGGAAGGTGGGGGGGAATGGGGAAAAGGAGTGAGGCGAGAGAGGAGGAAAGGAGTGGGTAAAGGGGAAGGAAGGTATAGGGAGGGAAATAGGAGGGAAAAAGGAGAGGGGAGATAGAAATGGGGAGTAAGAGCGAAGATTATGAAATGGGTGAAAATGGGGTAAGACAAGGAAATCTACATTTCATAATTATCTAATTGATAAGGATAACAAGTTGCCAACAGGAAACGACGAAGAAGGGCAGAAACACACGAATATGCATATTCTGTGTTTCTTGCCCTTCCCTTCGTCGTTCCTGTTGCAATCTGTTCAACATGAATTCCACACAAGGATAACAAGCCATATATGAATAAGATCTCCTCAAGAAAAAAACACATCTCCAACATGTTTTCCTTTGACAGTGATGGAACACAAGTACAAGTCGTTGCTTCAGAACCTTCCCTGTCGACATATCATGACGATGGTGGAGAAGACAGAGGCGGGACTGAGGAACCAGACGAGGAGGCTGAAGGTGAGAAAGAATTATCATTATTTGCTATTGTTGAAAGAAAATATAATCAGACGAGGAGGAAAGAGTGAAAAAAATATTTATTTGTTATTGAAATGAATAAATAATGAATGAATAAGGATGTTTTATATATGCTATATATCATCATTCGCATCATCATTATCATCATCATCATCATCCCCACCACTAATCATCATCATCTTTACCATCTCATCGTCACCGTCCTCCTCCTTACCATCATCTTCACTAATCAACAGTTACCATTCACCCCCTCCTTATCACCATTACTGTCCTCCACCTCAAGATCACCTCCACCATCCTCCTCCACTTCACCATCACCAATCCTCCGTCTTCACATCGTCTACCTCACCATCATCTTTATCAACCACCAGTCACCATTCACCCTCTCCCTATCACCATTCATTCCTCCTCTCACCATCCACCTCACCCTCATTTCCACCATCCTTTCTCCTCCGCTCACCATCCTCCTCATCCACCACCTCATCTTCACCATCTCACCCACATCTTCCACCCACCCACCACTCACCCTGTCTCCTCCCTCTCGCCTCACCATCCACCTCACCCACATCTTCACCACCACAGTCACCATTCACCCTCTCTCTCACCTCTCCACCATTCCTCTCACCCTCCTCCTCCTCACCATCCACCACCCTCATCCCACCATTCCCACCACCCAACATTCGCCCTCTCTCCTCCCTCCCTCTCTCACATCCACCTCACCTCATCTCCACCATCCCACCACCCACCACTCACCCTCTCTCTCCTCCTCCTCACCATCCACCTCACCCCTCATCTTCCCACACTCACCATCTTACCCTCTCTCCTCCCACCATCCACTCACCTCATCTCCACCATCCACCACCCCACCACTCACCCTCCCTCCTCCTCACCATCCACCTCACCCACATCTCCACCATCCACCACCCACCACTCACCCTCTCTCCTCCCTCCTCCTCACCATCTCACCCTCCTCCACCATCCACCACCCACCACTCACCCCTCTCCTCCTCCCCTCCTCCTCACCATCCACCACCTCACCTCACCTCCACCATCCACCACCCACCACTCACCCTCTCTCCTCCCTCCTCCTCACCATCCCCCACCTCCACCACCCACCACCCACCACTCACCCTCCTCTCCTCCTCCCTCCTCACCATCCACCACCTCACCATCACCTCCACCATCCACCATCCACCACTCACCCTGTCTCCTCCCTCCCGCAGGATGCCGACATCGTGAACTACTTCGCCGTGGGGAATCTGGCCACCATCAGCAAGATCCTGGATGCTGCGACCTTCAACGGGATGTTCGGGCGGAAGTATGCCTGGTATGCGCTCTCGAAGGTATGCTGAGGCGTGGTTATGCTGTATGTTGAGTCTGAGGGTGTGTGGTGGTAGGGTGTGGTTCTGGAGTGATGTGGTGGGGTGTGTGGTGGTAGGAGTGAAGTGGGTGTGGTGTGTGGTGGTAGGGTGTAGTCTTAGAGGAGAGTGGATGTGGTTTCGGGTTGTTTTATGTGTTTTTGTCATGGGATGTGGATAATTGGTTGTTTGTTGGGTGGTTAGGTGGATAGATATATCGGTTGTGGTTGGTGGATAGTTGGTTTTCATTCGCGTTTAATGAGGGAATGAGATCTTTATGACATATGCATATCCACGTTTAACAAGCTCACTCCTGATACCCACTCATACCCCTACCCCTAGCATACCCTCTTTCTCCCCCACCCATACTACCCCCTAGCATAACCCTTCTTCCCCTCCCCACCCATACCCCTATCCCCAATTTCACCCCCCCCCAGACACCCCTCCCCTACCCCCATCCGCACAACCCTCCTTACCCCTCCATCATTTCCTCCACCCGTACCCTACCCCACCCACAAACCCATCCCCAACGCGAGCAACCTCCTATCCCCGACCCATACGAACCCCCCACCACAAACTCACCCCCACTTTCACTTCCCAAACTCCTGCCCTATAGTCCCCCACAAACTCACCCCGACACTCACTCTCCCCCTACCCCCCACCTACAAATTGCCCCTACACTCTCCCCCACACCCCACCCCCACCCACAAACTCACCCCACACTCCCCCTTTCCCCTACCTTCCCCACACTCCCACCCTTACCCCCCACCCTCCCACCCTCCCCCTCCCTTCCTCCAAACCAACCCACCCACCCCACCCCCCCCCTCCCCCCCCCACCCCCCACCCACAAACTCACCCCTCCCTCCTCCCACAGCAACGCGAGGACCTGGAGTGTGGGTGCGAGAACGCCTCCGTGGTCTTCCTCCGCCCCCACAGCACCTCCGAGATGCGAGGGCGGCTGCAGATGCTGGAGAAGAACTATCAGCTGATGACCGTCCCGCGGATCGACTCCGCCTTCTATTTCGACTTCGCGGTCAGGGGATCAAGGCGGCGAGGTGAGTGAGGGGAGGGAAGGGGAGAGGGAGGGAGGGGTGAGGGGTATTGGGGAGGGAAGGGATGAGGGAGGTGAGGTGAGTGAGGGAGTTGGGGGAGGGAAAGGGTGAGGGAGGTGAGGGGTGTGGAGGGGAGTGGGGGAGGGAAGGGGTGAGTGAGGTGAGGGTGTGGAGAGGAGTTGGGGGAGGGAGGGAGGGGAGGAAGGGGAAGGGAAAGAGAGGGGTGAGGGGTATGGAGGGTAATTGGGGGAGGGAGGGAGAGGGGAGGGAAGAGGAGGGGCGTGGTGTGGGAGGTGAGGGAGGAAGGGGAGAGAGGGTAATTGGGAGGGAGAGGGAGAGGTGAGGGAGAGGAGAGAGAAGGGTGTGGGAGGTGAGGGGAGGAAGGGGAGAGAGGGGTGAGGGTATGGAGGAGAGGGGTGTCGGGTGAGGGAGGAGAGGGGGGGAGAGGGAGTGAGGAGGGGAATGGGGGAAGTGAGGGAGAGGGGAAGTGGGGGAGGGAGAGGGGAAGGAGAGAAGGGAGTTGAGGGGATGGAAGGGTGTTGGGGAGGAGAGGGGGAGGGGGAGGAGGAGGGGAAGGGAGGGGATTGGGGGAAGATAGGGGAGGGAAGGGAAAGGGGGAAGGAGGGTGAGAGGGGGGAGGGAGAGGAGGTGAGGGATGGAGGGAAGGTAAGAAGAGAGTAGAGAGAGAGGGGAATGGGGGGAGGGAAAAGGAATGGTAGAGGGAATTTAGGAAGGAAGGGATGGGTAGTTAGAGCAGAAATGGAAATTCGGGGAGGAAGAGGGAAGTAAGGGAAATGAGGGTTAAAGGGGAGAGAGAAATGAGAATGAAAGAGAGA
>NW_020870250.1:287901-297901 GCF_003789085.1 Penaeus vannamei | reverse complement strand
AGAGATAATAACCTATGGACAGCAAAAATAATTTAGATTAAAGAAAGGAATGAAATAACAATAAATAATTAAAATAAGGAAGAATAAATAATACAAAGAAAAATAAATACAACATACAAGGATGAAATGGAAACGTAGGTAATTATAATATGATTAATAATGATGAATGATGATAAAAATATAATGCATAATAGGAAAATATAAAATAATAAACTGCTAATAACTAAAGTGAAATAAAATAAGTACATGAAAAACAATATTAATAAGTATATAAAATAAAAAATGAGCACCTAAAATACATAATCAAAATAGCCAGGGAAAGACTAATACATAAGCAAACTTTCGCCAAAACAATAAATGTTAAACAAGAGGCTATTGACTAATACTCTACGTGTCGACTTCGATAAATCATTCGCATATTGCTAAATAACTATTGTCCGAATTATTTGACCACTGCCCTCGAATTAAGAATTCACGGCTTAGGCATAAATCTAATAGGTTTAACATATAATGAGATAATGAAATCTAAATAAGATCAAGTGAGTAAAGAAGGCCACGTACGCCGATGAGAGTAGAGAAATAACTATATTTCACATATATTTACCGATAAAGTATACTTATATTCAATTGTAGAGAATCTGTTAAATGCATATTACACAGAATTCTACTATAATGTGCACAAGGTTTCGGACCACTTGCAACCGGATACCAAACTATATTAGGAAATCAAAAATCGTTTGATTTGAATGAATTATAATTTTTGAATTATAACATACATAATTAATAAGAAGAAGGGGAAACAAATTGACCAAGGATTAACCATACTTGTCTTCGGTATTTAAATAGGTCGGTTCTCCTAACAAATTTTAGAAGTAGTGGTTATTTAAATTCTATAGGCATAGATGTAAGTTAGGTAACCATACTGGAATTCTTTATATATTAACTCTATGCCTATTTTATTCGTTGTCTTCAATTTCTCTCTTTTAACTATGCTTTAAATGATATATTAGCCGGATTTTTCTAAGTAGATGTCTCATACCCATTTATGTCTTCTATCTTTATTTGTCTGATCTTTTCCCTGTACTGCTTTCCAACTGAAATCTGAATATCTATTTCACCTTCTCTCGATGACCTTAATCATTAGACTACGATAGCCTACCTCATTTATCCCACGACTTACCTCTGTATGCTACATCTCGATCCTTTTACGATAAAAGCGTCTATCAGGAATAGTACCGGGATGATTATGCAATGTAATTAACTATACCGCCCTTTCGCCTCTTTCATTATCGTGTAACCTATTAGGAAGTTGTAATCTATTACTTACTTTGAAATTCAGCAGTACCTCCCTCTTCCTTTTTCATCAAATTCTTTCTCGAATCACTACGAATAGAGACATCAGAAGTCATAGCATTAGAGAACCATACGTTTACTCTCTCTGCATACTGCTGAATCATACTCGCTCTAGAAGCAAAAGAATCAATAGAGGATTCAATGAACACCATCGATCATATCCGTCGTAGTCTATCTATTTTACGTCATATACTCATCATACATCTCTGTCTTCTGACTACTTATCTCTCTTACTCTCCCCTCCCTACTTCACGACGTCTCTCTCTCACATCTGATCTCTCTCTCTCTCTAGACTCTCTCATTCTCGTCTATCTCTCTCTCTCTCTCGTCTCTCTTCTCTCTCTCTCATCTCTCTCTCTCATCATCTAAATAAATACCTGAACAGAATAGTACAGGAGAGACCCATCAATCAGGTATCTGAATCATTAATCTGACTCATCCCTCTTCCATCACACTTCACCCCCCCACCTATTGACTCACCTCACTTTACCTTCCCTCCCTATTCACATGCCCCCCAGGCCGGCTGTAGACTTAGTGAGCGGGGAAGGAGATAGTGTACAAGTAGATAAATAGAGATAAAGAAACAAGTAGAATACGGTGACGGAAACCGGAAGCGAAAAGTACAGGAATAGACAGCAGCTTCAACTACCGTATGATATGTTATATGTAAAAAGCTGGTAACAACGAAATGAAACAGTAAACTAGAACAGAGTGATCATAGAGGAATTCATACGAACATGATTATCTGTATCGACCTCGATCCACGAGATTAAAGAAAGATTAGATGAATTTCAGATAGAATAGGTATCCGTTAGACGTTTCGTATTATAATTTAAATTATATATTGATATGACAGTTTATATTGTGATATGTTTATTGTATGATATAATATACAGATTAATAATATTTATAAATATAATAGAGTATGTTAAATATATATGTGAATATATATAGTAAACAGGTTAACTATAAATAATAGTATGGTATAATTATATGTAATGATAGGAGTAATAATATATAAATGATTACTAATGGGTAGTGAGTAGTGAGTATGAATATGATATATATGTATATAATATAATATTATAATAATATATTATTATAGAAGATTAGATATTAATATATAAATAATTAATATATGAAAATATGAGATCTATACATATATATATTAATATATGCATCTGTGTTTATAAGGACGAAAAATGATTAGTAAATAATGACAATGATAGGTGGGAAAATACGTAATCAGGTTTAAATATAGATGTAATAATATAAAGTGAATAAATATAATGATAAATGATAATCAATAAATAAGTTAAAATGATATACGATTAAGGGATATTAAAATTATAAATTATGAATGAATTAATAAGATATACAACATGATAAAAAATGTATATAAAATTAATAGAATAGAAATAATACAATAGTTACAATAAGTAATAATGACAAATATAGGGGTGTGAGATAGTGATAATATATGGAATTAATTAGTAAGTGAGAGATAAATGTATAAATATATTTCATTCATTATCATTATTATGATGTAATGTGAAGACTATGAGACGCATAAAATTCCAATCACACATAACAATAGCCATACAAACATAGAAAATGAGTAGGATGATTAGTAATTAGAGTTAATGAAGCGATAGATATGAAATAATAGTATGTATATAAAAGGAATAAGTAGAAGAATTAGGATAGTAATATGTATCTAAGAAAAGATCGCATGGTAAATGCTGAATGAGAAAAACAAGTGATATTAACAAATGGTAATTAGGATAAAATAAAAGGATATAAAATGAACTGAGATAGAATGGGAAATACAAATAGAATATACAATGAAGAGTGTAAATAATGAATGAAAGATTAAGAATGTAAATAGCTTTAATGATAAAAGATTATGTATACTATCACATAATAAAACAGGTGAATAATCAAACAATAAAGCAGAACAACAACTAATTATAATCATAGAAATATAAAAAATAATCAAAAAAATCAATATATCTGACGATATAAAGCAACAATAAATAATAATAATTAAAGCCTAAAATGACATAAATAAGTTATTAACATAGATAGAAGAAAATTAAATAATTAGGATATAATGATAAATGGGATAATACCGTAAATAATATTCTTAGAAAGTGTATAGATTACCTAAAAGTACAAATAGCATAGTCGAAGAAGGAAAAGAAAAGTAACAATCTTAACAACATAGAGAAGATACTTAGGAACAGTATGCACGACTTAGTAAACTCTCGGTCTTTTTGCAAAAAGGTAAGCAGTAAAAAATAGCGGAGGCCACCCGAAACTAAGATTAAATATTGTAAAGGCACGCGATGGACGAAAATCACGAGGTGGAATGGGGCGTGATTAAACAGACGGAGTATAAGGGTTTGTTGTTTTGATCTTTGTTTTTTTTTGTCATGGTTGGTTTTGTTATCGTTTGTGAGATGATTGAAGGTTACTGAGGAGTGATAGGTATTTTTATATGTAGAAATGTAGGATCAGTTTGAATTCATAGTTATAAATATTATGGATAGTAATGGTGATTTTTTTTGTCTCCCTGTCTCTTGTTCTACCCCTTTCGATCTCGTCTTTCTCTGCCATTATCCCATTATTACCCTCCTCTGTATCTCATCGCGTCTTTCTCACTGATGACCGTGACTTTCATTCTATCACTAACCTTCACTTCCTTCTCATTCCTCCATCCCATCTCATAAAATAACTTCTCTCTACCCATATATATCAATACCCGTTATCCCAGTCTTCCTCTATCTGCACTCACTTATATCTCTTTACCGTTTCCCTCCTATACTTACCTCCTATTATCTTCTCTTTTCGCATTCCAACCTATTTCTCCAATACCCCCACCTCCCTCCCTTCTATACTATCTCCCATCTGCATCAGTACACTAGCTTCCCGAATTCTCAAAGAATTACCCAGCACCCTAAACCTAATTTCCTCTGTCTTACGCGATTCTATATCACAACCTCTCCCCTGATTATGTAGAGTACGCTACCCTACCACCACTCATCTTACCCGATTATCACCTATTCTTATTCATTATTCAAATTCGCCTCATCGCACGCTTTACTGACACTACCCTCCCTTCTCTATCCTATATATCACTTATATCCCTAAGTTAGTACCCAATTATTCCACCGTATCAGCCGCCCCCCCCGTGCTCTCTCGCTCCTCTTCGTTTGCCACTCCGCTATCCCTTTGGCCCCCTCCCCCTTGCTGCTGCGGTCCCCGCGTCTCCCACTCCCATCCCCTCCTTATCCCCCCAAGAGACTGCAATCTCTCTACCACCTTCTAGATCGCGCCAGCTCAGATCCACTCCCCACGCAGTCCGCGATTGCAACGTTCATCATCCTCCTTCTTCCCACTCTCCTCCCATGGAGATCCCCCGCGTACCCTTCTCTCTCACTTCCCTTCTCCCCGACGAATTCCGCAAATATCCAATTCTATCCATGCCCACACCCCCAATTCTACTCTCCTCACCTTCGTTCCCGAACTCCCCATACCCTTAATCCACAACCACGAAACGTGATACATCGATCTCGCATGCCACTATGAACCTTCCCTACTCACCCTCCTATATCCCACCTATCTCTCTACCTGCCCTATAACTTCCCACATACCATATCTCACTTATCCCTGACCAAGACCTTCTCTCTTAACGTCCCTTCTCACCCACTCCGGCATCCTCAGAAATAGACCCTCTCCATGCTCTCTCAACGCCGCATTCTCCACCAACTCCACATCCATTCCCCCCTTCTCTCTCCTCCAATATAAACAGTCCCTGACAACTCCCACTCCCTTTGATCACATATCCCATCTCCCACTCTCTCACTACCCATGATACCTCGCCCTACCTCCCATATATCCCTCCCCCCTATCTCTACTACCTCACCTTCATATCCCCACTGACCCCTCCTTTATCCCACGCACTATCTCTCTCCTCTCATTCTATCCCACTCACCCCTACTATTAGTATCCCTCCCCAGTCGTATACATCTCCACCCTTTATACAACCCAGCTATACGCCAATTACACGCACTTCACCACCCCTAATATCGTAACATTCCCCGCCGATCCACCTCCCTCCTCTATCCAACAGACGAGCAGACACATTCGGCACCGTCGACACACCCGCTCACCGTCATGCAAGAGACGAGTAAAACGAGATCCGTCCACTTCACACTGTATTCACATAACTATGCGAGAATCTACGATGCTAAGAAAGAAGGCATATGATACACATCCTCATGAAGAGAAGCCCAAAAGTTCACACCGATCACTCTTCAAGTTTCTGACGGTGTTGGAGCCCGAGGTGTGGGTGTGCATCCTCTTCGCCTATGGGTTCACGAGGTAAGGGGGGTTCGTGTGGGGCTTTGTGTGGGGGGGGGTATGTGGGTGTGGAAAGGTGGGGGGTGTTGGGGGGAGAGGGGTATGTGGTTGGTTTTTGTTTGTGGGCGTGTTGGGGTGTGTTTGGAATATGAGGATATACTTAGACGCAAAAACTGACAGACACATGCAAACTGACACAACACACACACACACACACAACACACCACACACAGACACACACACACACACAAACGTATGGGTATGTCATATTCCTGAGAACCTTAACATTTGTCTTTATAATATACTCTATACCAAAATTTGAAAAATCACAAATGCAGCTTACGAATTTTGACAAATTACGAATACTTATAAAAACAAAGTGATTGATACTCTTCCGAAATATAACTTATCACTACTTTCATATATTCCCCCTTTATCACATTTCTCCTATTTCCTTCTCTTCCAGCATTCTCCTCTACATCTTCGACCGCTTCAGCCCCTACAGTTATCAGAACAATAAGGACAAATACAAAGACGATGACGAAAAGAGAGAATTCACCTTGAAGGAATGCCTTTGGTTCTGCATGACGTCACTCACTCCTCAGGTTGGTGCTGTGACGTCATTGTATTTTGTGTGACGTCATCGTTTTTCTTTGTAGTTTTTGTGTTCTTTTTATGATGTCTCCTTTTCTTGTGATGTCAAGTTTTTTTGTTTGTTTGTTTGATAGTAATTTGAATACATTTCTTTTTTCATCAAACAAATAAAAAAGACATAATAACCATGCATCTAATCGAAGACAAATTAAATAGATTTACATATATGTTTCCCCCTTTTTCTTCCCCTCACTCCACGCCATCACACACCATAAACAAACAAACAAACAAAACACACACAAAACAAAACAAAACAACACAAAAACAAACACAACCAAAACAACAAATAAACAAAAACAAACAAAAAACAAAACACAATAAACAAAAACAAACAAAAACAAACGAACAACACACAACCAACCAAACAAACACAAACGAACGACACACAACCAACCAAACAAAAAACAAACAAACAACGCACAAACAAACACAATCAAACAACCAAACCAACCCAGGGAGGCGGCGAGGCTCCCAAGAATTTGTCCGGGCGACTGGTGGCAGCGACCTGGTGGCTCTTCGGTTTCATTATCATCGCTTCGTACACGGCCAACTTGGCTGCTTTCCTGACTGGTAAGTTTGGGTTTGTTAGTGGGTGTTTTTGTTTGATTGTGTGTGTGGGTGTGTGGGTGGGTGGTTGGGTGGGTGGGTGGGTGTGTGAGGGTGAGTGGGTTGGTGGGTAGATGGTTGGTGGGTGGTTGTGTGTGTGTGTGTGGCTGCGTGTGTATGAGCTTTTCTGGCTGGTATTTTTCATGTTTTTCTTTTTTTCTCTTTTTGAGTGCCCATGCGTATGTCTTTTCCTCAATGGTATTGAAAATGTATATATATTTATCTTTATTTTTATCATAATTACGCTTATATATGTGTGTGTGTGTGTGTATGTGTGTGTATATAATATATATATATATATATATATATATATATATATATATATATATATATGTGTGTGTGTGTGTGTGTGTGTGCGTGTGTGTGTGTGTGTGTGTGTGTGTGTGTGTGTGTGTGTGTGTGTGTGTGTGTGTGTGTGTGTGTGTGTGTGTGTGTGTGTGTGTGTGTGTGTGTGTGTGTGTGTGTGTGCGTGTGTGTGTATACATATATATGTATATATACACACACACATACACACCCACACACACATATATATATATAAACAGTAAAAAGACTAATCTAAACACCGCCGCCCCCGCCCCTTCCAGTCTCCCGTTTGGACACGCCCATCGAGTCCCTGGACGACCTGAGCAACCAGTACAAGGTGCAGTACGCGCCCATGAACGGCACCTCCACCATGACCTACTTCGAGCGCATGGCCTACATCGAGAAGAAGTTCTACGAGTGAGTCACGTGGGCCGTTGCATGTTTTCTTTGTTTGGTTATGTGGATATATTTCTTTGGTTTCTTTTGTATGTGTTTTTTTCGAGTGGTTTTTGTTGTGTGTGTGTGTTTTTTTTTTGTTTTTTGTCTTTCGTGAAATTGTTTCTGTTTGGCTATGGTGATATTACTGTTTGTTTGTTTTGTGTTTGAAATATGTTATATCCAAAGATATTTATTTCAAATTATTAAAATATTCACTATATCTCTCTCTCCCTCTCTCTGCCTCTGTCTGTCTCTCTCTTTCTCTCTTATTTACTCATACCCCAACCTCATCCCTCCTTATGTGCCAAACCACACCAACTCCCCACCTACCTGCCTCCCTCACAACCATCCTTCCACACATCCTATTCCCTCTCTCCACCCATCCAACCCTCCCCACTCCCTAACCCTCACACCCATCGCCATCTCACCCCATATCCAACCCACCCTATTAACCCCTCTCCCAATCCTACCCACTCCCTCCCTCTCATTCACCTACCCGCCACCCTCCCACCCTCTCCAAACCCATACCCGCCTCTCCCCTCCCCCCAAATGCCCCACCAACCCAAATCCACACTCCCCATCCCCCTATTCCCCCATCACCCATCCACCCACACCCCACCCTCCTCCCTCCACCCCCACCCAACCCCTCCCCCCCTCCCCTTTCCCCATCCACCCCCCCCCCCAAAAAAAAAAAAAAAAAAAACTCAGGATCTGGAAGGACATGTCCCTCAACGACTCCATGAGCGACATCGAGCGAGCCAAGCTGGCCGTGTGGGACTACCCCGTCAGCGACAAGTACACCAAGATGTGGCAGAGCATGCAGGAGGCGGGGCTGCCGGGGAACTTCGAGGACGTCCTCACCCGCGTCAGGAAGTCGACGTCGTCCAGCGAGGGATTCGCGTATTTGGGTGAGTGAGGGGGGGGGTGGGGTGGGGGGAGTGAGTGGGGTGGGGTGGGGTGGGGTGGGGTGGGGGGTGGGGTGGGGTGGGGTGGGTGTGGGTGTGGGTGGGGTGGGGTGGGGTGTTGTGGGGTGGGGTGGGGTGGGTGGTGTTGTGGGGTGGGGTGGGGTGGGTGGGGGTGTGTGGGGTGGGGTGGGGTGTTGTGGGGTGGGGTGGTGGTGTGGGGTGGGTGTGGGGTGGGGTGGGGTGTAGGGTGGGGTGGGGTGGGGGTGGGGTAGGTGGGGGTGGGGTGTGGGGTGTGGGGTGGGTGGGGTGGGGTGGGTGTGGGGTGGGGTGGGGTGGGGTGGGGTGGGTGTGTGGGTGGGGTGGGGTGGTGGTGGGTAGGGTGGGGTGGTGGGGTGGGGTGGGGTAGGGGGGGGGTTGGGTGGGGTGGGTGGGGGGAGGAAGGAGGGTAGGGTAGGGATGGAGTGAGTGAGGGGCTGGGGCTGGGGTGAGGGTGAGTAAGGGGTGGGGGTGTGGGGGAGGTGAGGGGTGAGTAAGGGGAGGGGGTTGGGTGCGGGTTGGAGGGAGGGTAGGGTAGGGGGGAAGGTGAGGGGTGAGTGAGGGTGGGGGTGAGAGGGAGGGGGAGGGATGAGTAAGGGGTGAGAGGGAGGGTGAAGGATGAGGGGGTGACGGAGAAATGGGAAAAGGGTGGGTGAGGGTGGAGGGAAGAAGATATATATATGTATATATATATATATATATATATATATATATATATATATATATGTGCGTGTGTGTGTGTGTGTGTGTGTGTGTGTGTGTGTGTGTGTGTGTGTGTGTGTGTTGTGTGTGTGTGTGTGTGTGTGTTGCGTGCGTGCGTGTGTCACACCCCCACACACATACGTGTGCATATATGAGTATGTATTCAAGCATACAGGTTATACATGGATGTGTATGGATTCATGTATGTACCCTTTATGATCTTTCTCAATTAACCACTTTTTTCCAATTTACATATTTCAGTTCTTCCCACATATCCCTACGTTGATCATTGAAGTTTGCAAATGAAGTTACATAATAGATCATACCACATATCCTTAACAATATTATCATTCACAGTATTATAAGAACTTGTTTTCTGACTTGGCTTTAGGTATTGTGAATAACTGAAAAATATGACCAAGCGATAACAGACAAACTGAAAATGATGATAAAGAACCGCGACTTTCCATTATCATGACATTTATTGAAGGTCGATTTAGTTATGTAAGTTAAATAAACTTGGGAATATGCAAACTCATGAATAGAAGAAACGAAAAAAGTTATCGTGTAGAATAATGGATGAGCAGTTGAGACAGAGTGACTTAGAGATAAATAAGTTAACTATTCAACGCAAA
>NW_020870250.1:275401-282901 GCF_003789085.1 Penaeus vannamei | reverse complement strand
AGGACGACGACCAGAGCGACGGCATCAGTATCGAGAATATTGGTGAGTGTCAACTTAAGAGGTCGGGGCGTAGAGCAGGTGGAATGAAAGGGGACTCGGCTGGAAGGTTTATTGGGGAGGGAGATGTGTGACCCCGCGAGAGACCCGTGCCCCGTGTGCCGAGGAAAATTGTTTTAGATTTGTAAATATAACTTTAGTGTACAGGTCACATACTGTACATTTAAGGACCGAAAACCTTCTACTTGCACCTACAGGACTGGGAACAAATGGGTATGAACACGTTGCCCAATAAGGACACAAGTAGCAACAATTATATGTAATACATATGTCTGGGTGTATAAACGTGTGTATCCCTGTGTGTTGTGATAAGGTTGGGGTTGTGAGCAGGTGGAATGAAAGGGGAATTGGCTGGAAGGTTTATTGGGGAGGGAGAGACCCGAGCCCAAGTGCCGAAGGAGGAACGGTGACGAGCGAGACCGTCGGCTGTCCCTGTCTCTCCCTGCTCTGTTCTGCGTCTCCTCTTGTTCTTATGTCTGCCTGACGAGACGTCCTTCTATGCAGCTATTCCTTGCGAGGGTGTTGCTTGCTTAGGAGGAAGTGTCAAAAAGGGAAAGTAGTGTGAATATTTACGACGGTGAAGAGTCTCTCACATACAGTCTCGGTCATGCCTCTTGTCAAAGCTGTTTCGAATTATGTTTCGAACGTCTGCTTAACAGCATACTCTTTGTAAAGGGTAAGACCGATTCGAAGTTTCAATTCATGGCATGACTTTTTTCCGTTACTGTACATACATACACACAGGCGGATAGATAGTCAGACACTTCTGCATACATATAATCAGACTCAAATTCTCACAATCACTTATACATATACATTTTTACGTACACACTCAGACTCACAGACACACACATACATATGACTGTGTGAGGGCAATTTGTGTGCATTGCCTTACCAATTCCATATATAACTACACATTATATGCCTTATAAACCATATATCTCATATCATACACACAACCAAACAACACACACACAAACAAACACACACACAAATACCCCAACTGATATAGACGTGTTCAAAACCTGTTCAATCTAACCCCCGCCGCCCCCCCCCTCCCCAGGTGGTGTGTTCATCGTGATCTTCGTGGGCATCGGACTGGCGTGCGTGACCCTGGCCTTCGAGTACTGGTGGTACAAACACCGCAAGGGACCCCGTGTCACCGACTCCGCGAAAGTCCTGTCTGTTCGCGAGATTGAGAAGACGGAGAAATCGAATTTTAATACGGAATATAAGTAAGATTTGTTTTACTTATTTTTTGTTATTTATTATTATTATTTTTTGGGTGTTACGTGTTTCAGTATTTGTTCTTATTATGATTTTGAAGATATGTTGTTTTTGTGTGTGTGTGTGTGTCGGTTATATACATCCCTTCATATCATTTTAGGTTATTGAGTTATTTATATTTTTCTATTAACATCATGTTTGTCTTCTGTTTTTTTTTTTCGTTGTTATTTCATCTGAATTATCTCCATTTTCTCCCCTTTTCTCTCTTCTTCCACATTTCTCTCCTGCTTTCTCTACTTCATTCTTCGAAAAGCAAATTTGACCTGAATTATAAATTTTAATTTGAATATTCCTTCTCCCCAGAATCTCTTTTCATTAAGTTTTTGATAATGGTGATAATGGCGACAGGATTAATTATGATGATAACTGTAACAATAATACTGATAACCTAGATGATGACGATGATAGTAATAATAATGATTACGATGATGATAATAATAGCAATGATAATAATGATGATGATAATGATGATAGTATCATCATTATCAGTGATGACTGATAATCGTAGTAAAGTGATGATAATAACAGTAATAATGATGATGATAATACTAATAATAATGATAAAAAAATAATAAAAATAATAACAAGTATGATTGCAGTAATGATTATGGTTATAGGAATGATTATGTTATCATTATGATCATTACCATTAATACCATAAACATTTTCATTATCTAATATCGTTGTTATTATTATGATAACTCTTATTGTTATTATTATCATTATTACCATCATTATCACCATCATTACTATCTTTATCATCATCAATTTCACTATTATTATCATCATTATTATCATAATTGTGTTACTATAGTCATTTCAATAATAGTGATGATAATGACAAAAATAATTACAGTGACACTACTAAGAATAAAAGTCACAAGACACAAAAATAAAACTAAAAATACAAAGAATAGAGATGAAGATAATGCAGAGTATAACATAATAGACTAAATTGCAAAAAAAAAAAAAAAAAAAAAAAAAAAAAAAAAAAAAAAAATAATAAAAAATAAGAGAAAAAATCAATAAATAGATAAAATAAACATATCTGGCACCTCACTCCCCCCTACCCCATGCCATAATCGTTAATCTTGCATAAAGTTGCATTTCTCTTCCAAAATGTTTCATACTTTTTTTTCCTCTTCATTTCATGGCTGAATTAATCTTCATCTTCGTCACTTTTTCTAGGAATAACTTCAATAAAGCAGAATTTAAAAGTGTATTTGTAATTGGTGTTAAAATTTTCGTTTAGTATCACGTTTTTAATAAAAGTATGTATTTATTTGAGTATAATTCATGATTATGTGTATTAAGTTATTTTATTTTGTTGTTTTTTTGTGAATGTATTAGACATGTACATTGTTCGTTGAATAGTAATAAGTATTCATTTCATAGTTTTCCTTATGTTGAAATAAACCACATTTGTAGTCTGTTTCTTCTCCAGTGAATATAAAATGCTTCGCTAATCTAAATAGTTATATTTTTTTATCAATAATGTTAGATTCTCACCAATAGATGCTTCACTTATATATTTATATAAAAAAACATAATGTCATGTAGTATCACTATAGTAATATATATGTGTATCTCACGTTTGAAATCCTTTTTACCCTAAACCCTAAATCCTTCATACACCTAAATCCCCGGTGTTTTCCTAAAATAAAATCCAGTTTAAAATCCTAATATCTTGCACTCACCTCTCATAAACTCACAGGCTCTAAATACCTCATACTAATTCCTATTAATTCCCACCAATTAGACACTACAATCCTTGCCAAATCCTAGCCTTAATCACCTTACTCTACCATTTCACACACACACACACACACACACGCACACACACACACACACACACACACACACACACACACACACACACACAAATCCTAAACAACACAAATCCTAAACAGAACACAAAATAATATAAATCCCATTATAAAAATCCTATCCAGCAACCTCATACGCCTCCTACAACAAACTCTCAACCTTCTTTGCCCCCAAAAATAATAACAAAAAAAGGTAAAAATAAAAAGATAAAAGATACACAAAAAATTAAAGACAAATGGACAATATTTTAGCGAAATTAACATACAAAAACCTGGTACGACACAGATATAAAACTCCCGACCCATTTACCCCAACCAGCTCCGTGATCGGATAGTGAAAGGGGGAAACTCCTCTGATCCTTGACCTTTGACCTCGCTTCAGTAAGGAATCGTAAATGCTATGTTGACCTGTGATGAGATTGCTGCATGTGCCTTCTTTTGCCTGCCTCATTTGCCTTGACTGAAGTTATTGATACTGATAATTTTGTTTTTGTCAGATCATTGTCATATCCAGTATTCTTATCGTTATTATAAGTATAATATAATAACTTCATTATTGCTGCTGCTGTTATCATCACTATGATAATGATGATAGTAATATCAATGGTAATGATATTGGTAACATTATGATTATTATTATCATCATCATTATTGTTATTATTATTGCTATTGGTATTATCATTATCATTATTATTATCATTAGTATTATAGTTGTAGTAATCATTATTGTTATTATTATAATCATCATCAATACTATGATCATTATTGCCATTATCGTTATCCTTATTATCACATCCATTTTCATTATTTCTATTTTTCATCAACACAATCATTATCATTATCACCATTACCTTTATCATTTTTAGAACCATTATCATCAATATTATCACCATCAGTAGTACCATCATCATTATGATTACCATTATTACTATCACTATCATAATCATCATCATCTTTAACAGGTCCACCTCCATTCAGCCATTTTTTAATTTTATTCATTCATCTTTTCCTCATGAGGCAAATGTTTTCATTATTCTGTTTTCTTCCTCCTGTTTCTTATGCTCTTTACTCACCTATTAATTTATCATTTTTAAACTTATTAATTAAATGTTTCATAAAATCAAAATTTGGATATATTTTGGGAAAAAGAAAGCAAAAAGGTAATGGTTAAAATTATATCAGCAAATAATGATAATGAAATGGTTACAAACATATATGGTATTGAGAATTATCCTAATGATAATTTTGGGAGTAATGTTAATAATAATGATGATAATGATAGCAGTCACATTGATGGTAACAATGATAATAATGAGGATAGTAGTGATAGTAATAGTAAAAACATTGATAATAATGATTATAATAATAATAATAATAATAACGAAAATAATAATGATAATAATAATAATGATAATAATAATAGTGATAATGATAAAAATAATTATAAAAATAATAGTGATGATATTATTAATAATAATGACAATGATGGTAATAGTAATCATGATAATACTGATGTTAATAATAATGATGATAATGATAATAACAAAAATAAAAATGATAATAATAATGATGATACTAATACCATCACTACTACAACTAATATTACTAATAATATTGATAATCATCTTTTCATCATTTCACTCATTCCATTTTCTGAAGACACCAGCATCATTACGTAAGTTATAATGATAAGGGGTGGGGCGAGATGTAGACATATACCATCCGACTCCATCTCATCCATAAAACAAATGATACTCAGCCTTCCTAGAAATCTCATTTTATCAAACTATTCATACTACTCTTTTGAAAATGATTTGTATTTTTCCCCCTACTAGTTCCTCACGGATCCCGACGATATTGGTGTCGATGGATTCCTCTCACCACCTCCAGCGCAAACCCCCCCAACCCCCCCTTTAGGATAGCAGGGGGTGGCATGAAAGGTACCGACGAAATTGCGAGGTAAAATGTGAATCCTCTGCACAGGATGAGAGAGCGTAGGGCTGCTTGGCACGGCGCTCCTGCATGACGGTCGTGAGCTCTCTCTCCTGCTGTGAATGCGTGGACGGTTCTGTGTTTCTCTGGGATATCTTATTCATTAAATAATATTAATGTTTTACCCCGCAATTTATTTCCCTGGTGCCTTTCATGCCATCCCCTGCTATCGGGGCCGAGAATTCTGGGGATTTCCACGCAGTAATTATTATGTTTTTGGAAATTAGAGAGTGAGAGGAATCCAACGATATTAAAATCATCACGATCCGTTAGGTGGAATTATTTGAAAAATACAAAACAAAACAAAAGAATTGTCTCTTTGTAAAGATGTCAGTTGAGGACATGTGGAATTTTTTAGAAATCATGCATGGTCTTTGATTTTGAATGGCAATTTGGTATGCTGCATGTTTCTTTACAAATCCATAAAACTACAAAGCAAAAAAACAAACAAACAAACAAAAGATAAACAATACGTAAGCATGTAATGATGTATGCATGTATGAATTCTGTTCCAACCAATTGGCGTCTGGGCTTCTGTTTTCAAGTTATAATATTGTGTATTTTTTCCCTGTTTATCTGATACACTGAATGAGAACATACCGTAATCTTGACATTGACTGTATAAGGGATAGCATACTAATGATAGCATGAGAGAAAAAAAAAAAATCGTAAAAGCATATCAACATATTAATGTTCAGACTTCACAGATAATAATGGTTTACGGAATGTACTACAGCTTATAATTTGACACAATTTTGAATGCATTTATTTTATTACAAATTCAACAGGAGAGTTACATAATGTATTTGCTGTTTTACATTAAATTTAAAGTATTAAGAGGGAATTAACGTTACCTTTAAGCCGCCAAAGAACATAAAGCAAATCCTTCACACCAATACCCTACAAAAGTAATAAAACTAGAAGAAACAAAACGATATTTGTACACACACATTCAAATAACTTTTTTTTAACCGCTCGCCTAACGGTATTTCACCACCCATCCTTCCTCCACAGCGGCACAAATAACGGCTTTGACATCGCACCGGTTGGCAATCCTTGGTAGTGTTGCAACAGGAGAACCCGACCTTGCTCATTCCTGCCATCTGGCGGCAACGCTGGGAAGCTGCACGTGACGTCACTCGGTCGCTTATTCAACAATTACCACGTCAGTTGTAGGGTGGTCGAAAGACAGTGGGGCGTGATGATCAAATATAAGTTTTTTTTTCCTGTAAAACGGAAATGTTAGTTTGAAAACAAACTTTATTTTATTTTAATCGTTTGGTTTATGATAACACCCATATATAATGTTTTGTGTTGTAATCTGCATAAGAAATATATATATATATTTTTGTGAGAAAGAAAAGTATTGTCTTGGAGAGTTAAAACATATTCAAAATCGAGCATAGTTCAAAATAAGCAGAACTGACTGTACTTTACTCAAAACATTGTTCGCATGAAGTCATAGTTGATTCCATTGTTTGCACTTTACATCATAAACTAAATCAAGATCGTGTTGTAGATATATCACAACCAGTTAGTTTTTAACTTAACAAGCGCAATGCCCTTAACATTATTAATTGTAGGAATTTTATAGTTAGAGAAATGGCAAGATTTTGCGAAAAAAGCAGAACGTATACAGGAAACAGTGTAGCAGGAATCCTTGCTAGAATGTAGCAGACAGCGATTGGAACTAGCGTTGAAAAGTACAAAGTGTTGGGAAAAAATGCACAAATCAATCATAGTTACCAAAATATGATACTATTTAAAACCCGAACTAAAATATTTATGGTAGTACGCACATTCTAGATTATTCTACGTCAGTATACAGCGTATAGTATTTAAGTAGCACTTCTTGCTATACAAATATCTTCACTATAGCGTGGTCTCTTTTCCTAAACAACTAAGTGGAAACTCTCTCCTGTTGCCATATGTGGGATATACGTTTAATCTTAAATAAATCATACATACTCATATTCTCATTGTTGATGTTGAATGTAGATTATATATATATATACTTATATACATATGTATATCACAGGTTTATATGGATACTATAAAGACATTGTATTCCCAAACTTCTTTTCTTTGTGTTATTATCCATACTGAGTGTAAATAAAATGGTACTATAACAGCTGTTTCTGTTACACACGTCCCAACAACATTTCATTCATGTTTCCATCCGTTTCATTCACACGTGGAGAAAAATTATGAATGAATTCCTTCAACTTTAACTTCAACATGTAGTTTGTAGGACGGCGAGTTATACACCTATTTCATGAACAACTATTAAGTAATAGAGAAGAAAAACAATCAACTAAAATAACAGGAGGCTTTGTAA
>NW_020870250.1:245401-250401 GCF_003789085.1 Penaeus vannamei | reverse complement strand
TTCAGTTTCTAAAGACAGTCTCTAATGAAGAATGCATTAAAATCCATACACAACTGCATATTCTAATCATATTTACGGACATTCAGAAATCAAATAACCATCACCAATCCTACCCATTTAAAGTCTACATAATCCCGTAGACCTTAATCCTAATCCCATCAAAGGAAAAACAAACCTGGGAAAATGTAGGAAAAAGCACAACAGAGGAGGAGGAGTGGAGGAGTGGAGGAGTGGAGGAGTGGAGGAGTGGCGCCGGTGGAAGAGAGAATCAACTCATCACAAACTCACGCGCGAGTGGAGCAGTGCCGGTCGTGGTGTCGAACCAAGGCGCTTCGAACTAGGTGGCCGCGTCACAACCACTAAGGCCGTGGGTCGTAAAAAAATAAGAAAAAAGAAAAGAAAAAAATGTGTTTGTGTCTGAGTGTGTGTGTGTGTGTGTGTGTGTGTGTGTGTGTGTGTGTGTGTGTGTGTGTGTGTGTGTGTGTGTGTGTGTGTTTGTGTTGTGTGTGTGTGTGTGTGTGTGTGTGTGTGTGTGTGTGTGTGTGTGTGTGTGTGTGTGTGTGTGTGTGTGTGTGTGTGTGTGTGTGTGTGTGTGTGTGTGTGTGTGTGTGTGTGTGTGTGAACATATACTTTCAACATATATTTCTCCAAAGAAAGAAGATAAGCTTCTTTTCTCACGCCATTTTTATATTATTCAAAAACCTTTCGTCAAAATAGTCTTATATCGGTATCTGTGGCCAGGAAGTGTGCACAGAAAGAAAGCGTAGAAAAAAGAAGAAAAAAAAATGAGAAACAATTTGGGAAAAAATGGGGACCGTCTCGATTCTGATGATAAAAGTGATAATAATAATAGTGATAATAGTGATAATAATGACGATATATTGTCAATTTTATTAAGAAAAATAATAGCATCTATAAACCATATAACATCTATAAGCCATAAGAGTAATGATAATAATAGCAACAATAATAATGATAGTACTAAAGAATGTTGATGTTTATAGTAATGGTGATGATAATAATATTAATGATAATAGAGATGGTAATGAAATGAAATGAAAGAAATTAAAATGCTAATAATAAGGATGATAACGCCGAAGATGATGAAGATGGTGATAATGATAATAGTAATAAAAGTAAGAATGATAATGATGATATTGATAATAGCAATATTAGTATTAATGCTAATGATAATATCAATAATGATATTAATAATCATAATAGTGATAATGATAATATCTATAATGATATTAATAATAATGATGAAAATCAAAATGATGATGATAATGATGATAATAATAATGACAAGGATAATAATGATAATGATAACAATAATGATAACAATAATGATGATAATAATAATAATAATAATAATAATAATAATAATAATAATAATAATAATAATAATAATAATAATAATAATAATAATAATAATAATAATAATAATAATGATGATAATGATAATAATTATAATGATAATGATAGTAATAACGATAATGATAATAATGATGATGCTAATGATAATAACGATGATCATAATTATGATGATAATTATAACTATGATAATGATAATCATAATCATAATAATGATGATAGCAACAATGATAATAGCATAGATGATAATAACTATAATGATAATAATGATAACGATGAAGACAATAATAAGATAATAAGAGAAGAAATAGATTAAAGATATAAAAACAAATGAAATTGAATAAAAAAGTAAATGAATATGAAAATAAAGCAAACGCGAGAAAAACGAAAACCAAAGGAACAAGAAGAAAATAACATTGACATTGATCAAAATAATGCAATAAAAATAACATCATAACAGGAAACACCACAACGTTTCTGCATCAATCTGCAACAGATCCTCAGGTAGGGAAATAAACGTTATCCTTAACTATTCTAAAGGGAGACATCTATATATATTTTCCTTTCTCAAACGTTGCAACATTCACTTAATTTGTGTTTTCACTCACCTATTTTTCTGAGCAACAAAACAATGCTATGCCATTTCGTTCAGGGAAGAGACATGCTATTGAAATCTTTGTGTTGGTGAAGAGAAAAGCTGACCTTGTTTGTGTGTCTGAATGACCTGGTTGCCAATTATGGTGCTTTCCTGTTTTGACTTTTTTGATTTGCATTTTAACATATTGGAGGGAAGCATAACTGCGATTTTTTCCTGGAAATTATTTTTTCTATTTGATGCAGAATTCCAGTTTAATTGCGTTGATATCAAATCCTGACCTGAAGTGGTATTTCCCGAATAACAGGGATTTTGAGAGTATTTTTTGCAGAGCCCAGTTCAAGGCCTGTTTTATGCACGTGTTCATAAATGCATTTGCGTGCTTCTGTGCGTTTGTGCGCTTTTAAGTGGCAGTAAGTGTGTGTCTGAATGCAACTCTCTGTACGTGTTTGTACGTGTGTGTTTATGCGAATCGTATATTGAATGCACCCCTCTGTACGTGTTTGTACGTGTGTGTTTGTGTGTGTTTATGCGAACCGTATGTATGTTGACAAGTTTAGGAAAGATATGAAGGAGAATGGACATTTTCAGAATACAAGAGATGTATTTGATGTATTTCTGACAAAGAAATATTCGAAACCAGCCAAATATATCTCTTGTATTGTGAAGATATTCACAATATTGTGTATGATTGTATGCGTGCTTGCGTGCGTGCGTGCGAGATAGATAGATAGATAGATAGATAGATAGATAGATAGATAGATAGATAGAGAGAGAGAGAGAGAGAGAGAGAGAGGATGAGATAGATAGATAGATAGATAGAGAGAAGAGAGAGAGAGATAGAGGGGGGGGGAATGGACCAATGGTAAGAATGAGAGACGCAGAAAGAAATAAAAAGAAAGAGAGAGAGTGAAATAAGGAGGGTAAAGAGAAAGTTTTGTATATGCAACCAAAACTAGAACAAAAATTATGAAACCGAAGGGACAAGAATGATAGGAGCAGTGACAACAATGATGATGATGATGATGAGAGGAAAATAAAGAGACGAAGATCAAAGTGTATACTTTTTAACGCCTCTGTTTTGCTTTGATTTTTTTAATGCATTTATAACCATACCTTTATTTTATTTTATTTTTCTAGCGAAAAGAGAAACTTTTCTGTCTCAATTCTCATTTTCATTCCCTCTTTTTTATTTTTTTTTGTCAATATTCTGGCTTACATCTGCTCTTATAATGCAATGTTTCAGCTATTTTTTTACGTCTTATCTTTTGTTCAAAATCTGTTGTTTTTATCTATCTATTTTTCAAATATATTTTGCTTACTTCTTCATTTCCATTTCTATTGTCCAGCCTGGTCTATAATATTTTTCGCGTTTTTCATTCGTGTAGTTATCAAGCATAGTTTTTTTTTATTTATTTTATTTTATTTTATTTCATTTTATTTATTTACTTTTTTCTTTCTTTCTTTCTTTCTTTTTCTAATAATGCAAAATAATATTTGCCGAAATTTGTCTCTTGTATTTTATTTCTCTGTTGTTGTTGTTATTCGATAAAAAGAAAGGAATATGATGAACAAGGAGAAAAAGTTGAAAGAGAAGAAGGAAGAGCAAATAATCATAAGGGATAGAAGAAGAAAAGGGGGGGGGGGAGAAGGAGGTGGAGGAAAAAAAGACCCCCCACCCCCCCCCCAAAAAAAAAAAGACACGGAGACAGACATACAAAGAAATTGAAGATAAAAAAGGTTTCCTTAAAACCTTTTTTCAATTTCATAAAATGTATATTTCAATACCAACGCAGGTATTAAACTCCCAATAAACATATGTAATACCATTAGCTTTTATTAGAATCGTATATATATTTCCTTTTCATTGGCTGGTGAGTGAGAACCAAGGAATAATGTTTGAGTCAAAATACAGTAAAAAAGAGAGAGAAATGTGTTATATCCCATTGAAAAAGAAAGAAATATATATTTTTTGTTCACAGTTTCACAAGAAGAAATTTCTCTCTCTCACAATCTCTCTCTCTCTCTCTCTCTCTCTCTCTTACACGCATACACACACACACCACACTCTGACACAAACTCACTCACTCACTCTCTCTCTCTCTCTCTCTGCACACACTCACAAACTCACACACTCTCTCTCTCTCACTCCTCTCTCCTCTCCTCTCTCTCTCTCTCTCTCTCTCTCTCTCTCTCTCTCTCTCTCTCTCTCTCTCTCTCTCTCGTCTCTCTCTCTCTACTGTCTGCTCACCCTCCCTCCCTCCCTCTCTCTATTTCTCAATTTCCCACACGCGTTTTCCCTCCCATAATATAAATCAAACACCACCCTCCCCCCCCCCCACCCCCTTCCCCCCATTCATCTCTTCGACAGGAAGAGATGCAACAAAGAAAATGTATTCTACCGTCACTGTTGCAATAGGGGGGGTGGGGGGGGTCTAGGGTCTAGGGGGTAGGGGGGGGGGGCTTGAAGCGGAAGTGGGGGAGAGGGGCGTGGAAAAAAGGGAGGGGGCGGAGTGAAAGGAGGTGGCAAGAGTTAGGGTTGGAGGTTGGTGGAGGAGGAGAGGTGAAGGAGGATGAAAGAACTTAGAGCGTGAGGAAGGAAGAAATAGGGGGAGAGAAAGACACAGAGGGAAGAGGAGGAGAAAGGAGGAGGATGGGGTGGGGGAAGAAAGGAGGGGGGTGAAAGATCTCAACGAGCGTGAGGAAGGAAGAAACCGGGGAAAGAAAGACATGGAGGAAGAGGAGGAGAAAGGGAAGAGAAGAAGAAGAAGAGGGGGGTGAGGGGAGAGGGGAGGGAGTGGAATAGTGAAAGGAAGGGGAAGGGGCATGAGGAAAGGGAAGGGGAACAGACGGCGTGGGAGAAGGGAGAGGGAGGGGCGAGGGCTTGGAGAAGAACGGGAGAATGAGGGGAAAATATGAAGGATAAGGAAGAGGGAGTGGCATAAAAGAGGAGGAAGGAGAGGGGGAAGGGATTGGCAATAAGGAGGAGAAGGGGAGGAGGAAGATATGGAGTAATAGAGAGTAATAGGAG
>NW_020870250.1:230401-232901 GCF_003789085.1 Penaeus vannamei | reverse complement strand
GGGGGGATGCGCGGGAGGGGAGGGCCTGCGGGGGAGAGGGGAGGCGGTCAATCGATGCTGGATTGGATTGAGTTTGGGCGGAGGAGGCACAGGGGGGGGGGGAAGGGAACGGGAGGAGGGCCAATCGATGTACTGTGTATAGGTCTATATGTTTGTGTATATGTTAAAATACATACATACATACATTCATACATACATACACACACACACATATATATTTTTCGTTATTTGATATTATGATAGGTGTGTGTAAGAGAGAGAGTGAGCGTGTGTGTGCGCGCTCACTCTCTCTCTCTCACACACCTATCATAATATCAAATAACGAAAAATGGATACATGAATATATACTTTGTCATACTATGTCAGGTATTGCTCGTTGCGTAACTGTGTCATATATGCTTTGGGTTGCCTAAGGTGTAAATATAAATAAATAGATTTACGAATAGATAAAAATACGAAGACTGAAAGATAAACAGGTGAGTCAGTGATGAAGTGAATAGATGAATAAAGAAAGAGAGGCGGAAGGAATAAAAAATAAACTAAAAGCAAAATAAAAGTCAGGAAGATGATGCAAGGAGAACTCATAAACGGATAGTGACGTCATCCAATAGATTTCTTATGAAATGTCTCGCGACTTTTGCTGGTTATTGGCAAGGGACAGAGGAATACGAGAAGGCTAAACATTTACCCTTTTCGCTTTCTCTTTCCATCTGTCTCTCTTTCGTTCTCCTTCTTCTTTCTCTGCCTGTTCTTCCGTCTCTTTCTCTGTCTTCTCTCTTCTCTTCTCTCTCTCTCTTCTCTTTCTCTCTCTCTCTCTCTCTCTCTCTCTCTCTCTCTCTCTCTCTCTCTCTCTCATCTCTCTCTCTCTCCTCCCTTGTTTCTCCTTCTCTCCCCTTCATCTCCTCCCCTCTCTCCCTTCTCTTCTCCCTTCCTACGCTATCCCTCAACCATTCTTTCTATTCTCTCTCCTCAGTTTCCTCAAATTGCTATCCAGCCACTAAATCACCTTAAAGGCTCGTCTCTCAGTGCATATCTACACAAGCCATTTATTCTCTCTGCTAGTTTCCTTAGAGAAATGACGAAGAAAAGATGGAATAAGGGAATAATGAAACAGTTAGTGGGGAAGAGGGTAAGAAGAAGCGAGAAAGGGAAAAGAAGGAAGGAGAGGATGAAGGTTCATGAATAGAAATGGAAAGAGGAAGAGGGTGAGAAGAACAAGGGAAAATCATGGAAATGGAAAGAAGGAGAGGAAGAGGATGAGAAGAAAAAAAAGGGAAACTTAAGAGAAAAGAGGAAAGAGAGATAATATAGGAGAAAAAGGCCAATAACCCTTAAAAAAGCAATGGAAATAAAGGAAAATGAAAAAGGATGTGAAAAGGAGAACGAGGAAGAATATTACTGCAAGGGGATATAAAAGAAATGATTCTAAAAAAGGGCTTATTAGGGAATTAAATGCACAAGGGAATAGGGGCAGAAGGAAGAGCGAAAATAACCGAAAAGGGATAAAGAGAGACGGAAGAGGTCGCCTCTTTAAGAGAGATAAAAGTAATTATTAAAGAAAACGGGGGAAAGAGAAGGGAATGCAGATGAAAGAAAGAAATGAAGCACCGAAAGTTAGTAATGAGAAATCTATTCCTTGGAAATATGAGAACGTCGCAAGAATTTCTTATCAGAAGAAATGCAGACACACACATACACACGCACACTCACACCACATCACAGCACACACACAAACACACTCGTACAAAGACACACATACACACACACCCACACACACACACAGACTCACACACCACACCACACCACACACACACACATATTGTGTGTACTCACGTACAAAGATACACACACACACACACACAAACACACACACACACATACACACACCACTCACACACACAAACACACAAACGCATATATAAGACTTGTACTGAAAATGTAGAATTTTTCAAGAAGAAAAAAAAAAGTTTTATTAGTTCATATCCCATAGATCATCTTTCCCTCTTCCCCCCCCTCTTTGAAGGAACACTGTAAATGGATGACATATGAAAGAGGGGACGAGAGGGGGATTAAGGCCATGTCTTAGTTTGAAGTGAGATAGATAAAAGAAATTATTCAGCCGGTTGTGTGACGTGTGGAATTTTATTAACATCATTATCATTATCGTTATTTTTGTTGCTGTTACTTTTATTGTCGCTGTTGTTATTATCATCCTTTTCATTATTATTATTGTTACCATTATTCTTATCATCATTATCCTTATTATCATAATCATTATCATCATCATCATTAATATCATTGCTCTTATTGCAATTGTTGTTATCATCATTTTTACTATCATTATCCTCACCTTTGATGTTAACGTTAATATGATTGTTTATATCATCATCATTATCATTTTTGGTATTGTCATATCCTTACCAGTATTATTGTCATCGCCATTTGTTTAAATTCTGATCATTATCATCGCAATTGTCGTTATCATTAGCTTCATTCTGTA
>NW_020870250.1:215401-225401 GCF_003789085.1 Penaeus vannamei | reverse complement strand
CTTAACCTCAAAATCTATTCTTAGCCAAAAAAGAAGAAGAAAAAAAATCGCTATCAATCTTCACCCTCCCAATAAAAAAAGTCTCACCCAGACGATATTTATTCTCTTTCATGATTTTTTTTTAATACTTATTTTCCGTCAATTAATCATCAGGCCGACCTGGCACTCACTCTGTAACTCCACGTTGTAACCCGGAAAAGCGGAAACTTGTAATGAAATTCTGGCTCATTAAACTTCACTAGGTGTTCGCTGTAACTAATCAAGAAAGTAGGAAACTGTTCTTAGTATTCCTCTGTGGTGGGTAATACTTTTGGAAAGAAATCGTCTTTTTCTTTCTTTCTGGTAATATATGTTTTTTTTTTTCTATGATCATTTACAAATCTATTGGTTATCGGTTGTAAAAAATTTATGATTTCTTAACACTGGTTAAAGTCTTCAAATTTCAAGCCTTTATTGTGTGTGACTTAGTTGTTATTTGTTATTGTTAGATCAAATGTATATTTACTGTCTTGTAAGGTTTCAGTATATTTTTTGTTTTAATTTTCTTTGTCTATTGCCCAAAAGATACGAATAAACCAAGTGTCAAAATGAGAGAACAAGATACATTTAGTGAAAGAATAAACACAAAAATAAGCAGACCGTCCAGTAAGTCTACAAGCTTATGTGCGTTTTATTTATTTGTTTATTTATTTATTTATTTATTTAGGTTCTTTTCTAAGCTGGTTACCGAAACGGGACAGTACGTTCTCTATTTATTTTATTTATTTATCTTTTTTAATTCGATGTTTTCATTGGATATCATACGAGCTTTATACATGGGATAATTATCTATTTGTCTATCTGTCCATTTACCCTGTTATCTTTTTATTCATTTATTTATTTACCTGTTCATTAATTCGTTTATCTATGACTCATCCATTTATTTATGTTTTTTGGGGATTTGTTGATTCGTCTGTTTATTTTTATTATTTTTATATTTTATTTTCCATTTGTCCTATTTTTTTTTTCTATTATTAATTTTTTTGTCTATTTATTAATTTATTTATCTATTCTATTTAATTAATTTATTTATCTATTTATTAATTAATTTGTCCATCTATAAATATATTTCGTCTATTTATTAATTCACTTTTTTATTCATCTACTACTACTTTAATTATTCATTTTACCGATATCTCCTTCAAATTGTTAATTGAGGAGGTTTATGATCATAATGTTTCGCATATAGTCCGTCATGGGGGATATCCGGATGGAATAATAGATCGATAGATAAGTAGACCGAAAAAATGGTTGATAGATATATGATACATGACTTATTATTGGATGATTTATTAATAGATCGATGGATAAACGGACAGACAGATAGATAGGGAATGATGATTGACAAATATGTGATAGATGGTCGATAGATAGATAATTAATAAATAGATTAATGGAAAAAATAGACAGACAGATATATGCACTGAGACTATAACGTAGAGGAATAATGAGTTGACTGAAATATAGACAAAGAGGTAGCAGAAATAAAAACAAAAAAACAAACGGATTAATAGATCAAAATGGCGAGAAATTACATATTCGAGTCACATCTAATGCATTTTTCAATTTTAAAACCACAAGCAAAATCTGATTAATCCCGTTAATGACGAGCATACAGGAAGAGCCAAAAAGAAAAAAAAAATCATGTCATAATCAAGAAAAAGTCTTTTTTTCGTTCTCTTTTTTTCAGGGTCAAGGTCGCCAAGCTGTTTATGAAATCTGAAGGCAAGACACTTTGGTAAACTGTCACGTGCAAAACAGCTGACTTGGGGTTCTAATAAATATGAATTGAAAATGTAGCGTGAGTCAGCAGTTTTGGAAAGAGGAGGGGAGGGAAAGTAGGAGGAAGTGTTAGGCAACGAGGGAGGGAGGGAGGAAAGAAAGAGAAGGGGGGAGGAAGAAGGAGGAAGGGAAAGTAGGAGGAAGGTGACAGGCAATGAGGGAAGGAGGAGGGAAGAAGAGAAGGAGGGAGGAAGGAAGGGAGGAAGGGAAAATAGGAGGAAGGTGACAGGCAATGAGGGAAGGAAGAGGGGAAGAAGAGAAGGAGGGAGGAAGGAAAGGAGGAAGGAAGGTAGAGGAAGTGAGGTAAGAAATGAGGGAGGGAGGGGGGAGGGAGGGAAGAAGAGAGGGAGAGAGGGAGGAAAAGGAAGATGAGAGAGAGGAGGGGTGGAAGAGATGAGGGAGGGAAGGAGGGTAGGTGGGAGGGAGAGAGGGAAGGAGGGAAGAAGGGAAGGTTTAAGAGAGATAGGGAATGAGGGGGAGGGGAGGGAGGGAAGGAGGGTGGAAGGGGAAAAAGGAAGTTAAGGAGAGAGGGAGGGGTGGAAGAAAGTAGTGAATGAGGGAAGGGTAAGGAGGAAGAGGGTGGGGAGGTAAGGTGAGAGGGAAGGAGGAAGGGAGAGAAGAAGGGAGGGAGACAGAGAAATATGGAAGAAGATAGAGAGGAGAAAGAGAGGGAGGGAAGTAAGGAAAGAGTGTAGAGTGGAGTAGAGGAAATGAGAAGGATAGAGAAGGAAGAAGGGAGGGAGGGAAAGAAGGGAGAAGAAGAGATGGAGGGAGGAGGAATGGAGGGAGGGAGATAAAGAAAAAATGGAAACAAAGAAGTGGAAGAGGGAGAGAGAGGAGTTAAAGAGGGAAGGAGACAGAGGAAAAGAGGGAAAAGAGTAGAGCGAAAAACAGACATAACAGAGAGAGAGAGAGAGAGAGAGAGAAGAGAGAGAGAGGAAGAGAGAGAGAGAGAGAGAGGAGAGAGAGAGAGAGAGAGAGAGAGAGAGAGTAGGAAGGAGAGGGAGAGAGAGAGAGAGAGAGAGAGAGAGAGAGGAGAAAGAGAGTAGAGAGAGAGAGAGAGAGGGAGAACGGAGAGAGAGAGAGAGGAGAGAGAGAGAGGACGAGAAAGAGTAGAGATTGGAGTAAGGCAGACATGAACAGACAGGCGACATGAAAAAGGACAGAAAGAGACTCGATACACGAGAGAAGGAGAGAGAGAGAATGTGAGAGGGCAGACAGACAGTGACAGATAGAGGTCAAAAAGGTACATGAAAGAAGACTTGGATTATCAGCAGACGGACAGGATGTAGAGAGAGAGAGGAGAGAATTTGAGAGGCCAGAGTACGGAGCAACAGGATAGCGACAGAACAAAAGAAAGATGTGATACAGCGGAAAGGGGCGAGAGTCTGGCATTACAAGAGAGAGAAGAGAGAGAGATTTGAGACAGGATGGTGATCCAGACGGACAGACAGACAAAAAGACAGAAAGAGACTGATAACATAGAGTTTATGAGAGAGACGAGGAGAGATTGAGAGTGTGCCACGCACAATCTGAGGACTCACATTAGATCGAATATATTGGAATAAAAGGACAGAAAGAAGGGAACTCTGAAGGAAATGAGACAGAGAGAAGATTGGAGGGGAGAGAGAGAGATTGGAGAGGCTAAGACAGAAAAGACTAGATAGCAATAGAAGAAAGATGCAGAAGAGAAGAACTGGGAATACAGATGAGAGAGGATGGAGAGAGGGAGATTGCAGTTTGGCAGACAATACAGATTACAACAGACAAAAAACGGACCCAGAGACTTAGATACAGGAAGAGAGAGGAACGAGAGAGAGAGAGTATGAGAGAGAGACGAGAGAAGGAGAGAGATAGAGAAGAGGAGAAGAGACGTAGGAGCAGAGTAATGAGAGAGAGAGAGGAGAGAGAGAGGAGAGGAATTGGAGAGGCAGACAGACAGACAGACAAAAACTCAAAAAGGAACTACAGAAAGAGACAGGAAGGGGAGGGAGACAGAGTAGAATATGAGGAAGAAGTAGAGAGGAGAAAAGAGAGGGAGGGAAGTAAGGAGATGGTGTAGAGTGGAATCAGGATGGAAATGAGAAGGATAGAGAAGGAAGAAGGAGAAGAAGGGAGGGGGAAGTAAAAGGGGAGAAGAAGATATAGATGGAGGGATGGAATGAGTAGGGGAGGGGAGATAAAGGAAAGAAAAAAGAAGGGAAACAAGGAAAGTGGGGAGAGGAGAGGAGCGTAGGAGTTTAAAGAGGGAAGTGGAGGCGGACAGAGAAAGAGAGGAAAAGAGTGAGAAGCGACAGAACGAGAGCCATACGAGAGAAGAGAGGAGGAGAGGAAGAGAGAGAGAGAGAGAGAGGAGAGAGAGAAGAGAGAGAGAAGAGAGAGAAGAACCGGATCGAGAGTTCGTGGTGGTCAAGAAGGAGCAGAACGGGGAGAGCAGAGCAGAGAAGTGAGAGGAAGAGAAATTAAGTCTTGAGGCAGATGCAGACAGACAGGGCACAGACAAAGAGAAAGAACATGAAAAGGAGAGCTGATGACAGAGAGATGAGCAAAGAGGAGAGGATATTTTGAGGAGGCGCAAGTAGCCTAGGACAGATCAAGACTGGAGCAAGAAGACAAAGCCGATAAGACAGAAAGAGAGCTGATACAGCGAATATGAGAGAGCAGAGGAGAGAAGAGGAATTTATGTGAGAGAGGGAGCGCACAGGAGAGGAACAGACAGACGGACAGGGGATCAAAAAATTGACAAGAAGAAGAGAGACGTGATACACAGGAAGAGAGAGAGGAGATGGAGAGATTGGAGCAGGACAGGACAAGTACCAGACAGACAATAAAAAAGGACAGGAAACAGAGACCTCCGATACAGAGAGAGAGAGAGAGAGAGGATTGAGAAGGCAGACAGCAGACAGACAAAAAAGACAGAAAGAGAACTGATACAGAGAGGATGGAGAGAGAGAAGAGATTGAGAGGCAGGGACAGACAGACAGACAAAAAAAGACAGAAAGAGACTGATACAGAGAGAGAGACGAGAGAGAGATTGAAGAGGCAGACAGACAGACAGACAAAAAAAGACAGAAAGAGGGGACTGATACAGAGAGAGAGGAGAAGAGAGAGATTGAGAGGCAGACAGACAGACACAGGACCAAAAAAGGGGACAGAAACGAGACTTGATTTACAGAGAGGAGAGAGAGAGAGATGGAGAGGCAGACAGGGGACAGACAGACAAAAAAGACCAGAAACGAGGACTGATTTACAGAGAGAGGAGAGAGAGGAAAGATTGAGAGGCAGACAAAAGACAGACAAAAAGACAGAAAGAAGGACTGATAGAGAGAGAGAGAGAGAAGAGAGATTGGAGAGGCAGGAACAGACAAACAGACAAAAAAGACAGGAGACTGATACCAGAGAGAGGAGAAGGAGAGAGGAGAGAGAGACAGAGATGATGAGAGACAGAGAAGGACGAGAGAGAGAAGAGAGAGAGATAGAGAGAGATGAGAGAGAGAGAAAGAGATTGAGAGGCAGACAGACAGGGACAGACAAAAAAAGACAGGAAAGAGATGATAACAGAGAGAGAGAGAGAGACAGAGATGAGAGAGATGAAGGCCAGACAGGACAAACAGACAAAAAAGACAGAAAAAGCAGACTTGATACAAGAGGAGAGAAGAGAGAGAGGAGAGAAGAGCTTCCTATGTCGGATAACACCCCTCTTGTAACAACATGCAGCAAATTTAATATCCTCATCCCTCTACAACACATCCTCCGCATATTCTCAAGTGTGATATACAAGGATATGGTTCTGACATCTTGCGTCGGTTGGGAGAAGGAGGGTTTGAGTGGATGTTTGTCGGGCAGATGTGGCAGACTGCACGCGTGCCTCTCTGCCTTGCGTGTGTGATTGGTTGTGTTTGTTTGTTCTCTCGCGTTTGTTTGTCTGTTTGTCTGTTTGTTTTTTTCTCGCTAACTCTCTCTTTCGTTCTCTTTCGTTCTCTCTCTCTCTCTCTCTCTTTCTCTCTCCATCGTTTATTTTTTTTTTATTCTCTCCCTTTTTTTCCTCTCTCTCATCTCTTTTAGTTAAATCTTTACCTAACTATATCTATAGGTGTACAAACACACACACACACACACACACATACACATATGCACACCACACAAACCACACAACACACATACACACACACGCAGTAAAAAAAAATAATAAATAATGAAAAAATTCCTGACAGCGAAGCCACGCCCCTCCCCTAGCAACCAGCGAAGCCACGCCCCTTACCTGACACGTTGATCATGGAGAGTCCGATCTTCTCCTTCTCGTCCTCCTTGCCGTTCTGCCTCCCGAAGGACTTCCCCGACGAGTTCCTGGTGTCGGCCGTGAAGGATATCCGACCTCCTCCTTCAGCGTAGCCGTTGGAGGCCGAGGTCTTGCCGTTCAGGATGGAGGGGGAGGCGGAGGAGGCGTTCCCCTGGTTCGCCTCCTTGTCGCCTGCTGCAGGAGGAGCGGGGGAAGGAGGAGGAAGGGCGGACGAAGGAGGAACAGCGACGGCCGTGAGAGGGGGCACCGAAGGACCCACGGAGAGCGGGGGCGGCGACGAGTCTCCCTTGGCCGCCCTCGTGGAGACGCGTTCACGACGCTGGTTGCAGGGGGCGTTGTTGGCCTCGTAGAAGGACTGCGACGGGGATGGCGACACCTCGCAGCTCAGGCCCCTGGCCTCAGGAGGCGTCGACGCCGGCTGATCCGCTTGAACTCGATGATGATCCACGTGTTTGAGCACCGCCAGGAGACCGCCGGGGGCGAACCTGGGGGCGCGAAGGCGGAGGGAGGGAGAGAGGCGGAAGGGGGATGGGGGTGGGTGGAAGGAGAAAGGAAGAGGGCATAAGGGGAAGGGGGGATGGGGGACTGGGTGGAAGGAGGGAGGAAGAGGGCATTGGGGTGGAGAGGGGAAGGGGAAGGGGAAGGGGGAGATGGGTGGGAAAAGAGGGAGAGAGAGAGTGGCATGGGGAGGAGGGGGGGAAGGGGAGAATGGAAGGGTGGTGGTGGTGGAGGGAAAGAGGGAAAAAGGACATAGGGTGGAGGTGAGGCGGAAGGGGAGGGGTGGTTGTTGTGGTTGGGGTAGAGAAAAAGGATGGGTAGAGGGTGGTAAGGGAAGAGGGAGAGAGAAAGGCCGGAAGAAGAGGGGTCTGTGAAGTGATGATGGCCGATGGGGGGGGGAGAGAAAGGGAGAGAGAGCGATAAAGAGGAGTGATGGATAGAGGGAAGTGACATCGGGAATAGGAGAGGAAGGGGAAGGAAGAAGGATAAGGAAAGGGAAGACAGCGTTGGGTAGGAATAAAGCGGAAGGAGTAAAGAAGGGAATTAGGATTAGGAGTAAGGAAACGAAGTGAGCGCAAGGAGGAAAGGGAAAGAGAAGAGCAGAGAGAGAGAACGGAGCATTCACTGGTGCATTAAAATTAGTACATCCGTTATTGTCATTCCAACGTTAATACTATTACCACTTAAATCTAAATTAATTTACCCATCAGCAGTTCCTAATCACTACAAAGACAAATCCCACACTGCTAAAATTCCTACCACCATTGCCATAATAAACATTATCATAACACTAAACACACAAAATATATATCTTATCTCTTTAAACATTTTCTTTTAAAAATTACTTTCCACTAAACCAACACAAATATTAATCATTATCTCTGACATTCTATAAAAAAAAATTACTTTTCCACTAAACCACACAAATATAATCATATCTCTCTAAACATTTCTATATGAAAAAAATACTTTTTCCACTAAACACACAAATATAAACCATTATTCTCTATTTAAAAAAAATCCTTCCAAACCCGCATTATATTCAATTATCCCTGCTTATAAACATTCTCCCTTTCTTAGTGTCACCCGACGAAGACAAACAAGAGGCATTACGCTATCTTAACCAAACGACCGACGATCTAATGGCAGTCATTAGGCAATAATGATCATTATAGCGAAGGGAAATGACCGGAAGTTGGGCATTAAACTGTTTTGTCGAGAGGAGGAAAGTGTCTACTTAAAAGGGATGGAGAGAGGAGGGGAGGCAGAGAGGGATGGAGGAGGAAAGCGGGGAGGAATGGAAGGGAAATGGGTGAAGAAGTGATATGTATGTATATATATATAATATATATATATATATAGATATATATATATATATATAATAATATAATTATATTATATATATATTATATATAATATAATATATATATATATATATATATATATATATATATATATATATATATATATATAATAATATTATATGATATATATATATATATATATATATATATATATATATAATAATAATATATATATATATATATATATATATAATTATATATATAGTATATTATCATAAGTGAGAGAGAGTGAGAGAAAGGAGAGAGAAGAGAGAGAGAGACAGAGAGGAGAGAGAGAAGAAGAGAGAGAGAGACGAAGAGTGAGAGGAGAGAGAGAGAGAAGAGAGAGAGAGACAGAGACAGAGAGAGAGACATAGATAGAAGAGAGAGAGAGAGAGAGAGAGAGAGAGATAGAGAGAGAGAGACAGACAGACAGACAGACAGATAGATAGATAGAGAGAGAAGAGAGAGAGAGAGGACCGACAGACAAAAGACAGAGAGAGAGCAGAGAAAGAAGCAGAGACAAGAGAGGCACACAAACAAACAACCGAGCACAAACACCCAAACAACGAGAGCAGCAACAGGAGCACAAGACCCTCACCTGACGCAGATCTCCAGCAGGTACTCGTACACCATGAACCACTGCGTCGAGACCACCTTCGCGTTCTCCTCGATCACATACTTCAAGGCCTGCCCGTCGCCCCCTCCTGCGGCGCCTCCCCCGCCTCCTCCTACAGGCACAACCACCTTGTAGAACGCCATGGGAATGTACATGATGAAGGCGATGATGAAGGACAAAGCGATCCTGACGGAGGCGACGTAGTGGCTGTGGAGGTTGCGGTACTTGCGAGGGTAGCAGACGGCGACGAAGCGGTCGATGCTCAGCCCGACGACGATGTACACGCTGGAGGCTATGAGGGCGTTGCCGACGGGGACCTGGGGGGGGAGGAGAGGAGAAGGTGTTAGAATTTTTGAGGGGGATTATTGGTTTGCATAATTCGTGGAGGTGAGTGAGGGAGAGGAAAAACGGGGGAGTAGAGAGGGAGAGATAGATAGATAGAGAGAGAGGAGATAGATAGAGAGAGAGAGAGAGAGGGGAGATGGCTAGAGAGAGAGAATGGAGAATGAGAGAGAGAGAGAGAGAGGAAGAGAGAGAGAGAGAGAGAGAGAGAAGAGAGAGAGAGAGAGAGAGAGAGAGAGAGAGAGAGAGAGAGAGAGAGATGGAGTACTCAATGCAATTGGGGAACATACACGATATTATAAAAAAAATATATTATTGCATAAATCACTTCATATTGTAATCAGTGAAACATATAGATCACACTAAGACACACTGTTCTAAATTCATCATCAATACAAACGTTTAATGTCAAGCAGTAATAATATGCAAAAAAACAATTTAAACAAAAATTCGAAGTAGAATAAAAATTCGAATAATGAAATGTGTTTTAAAAATCCATTATAATTCCATTCAACGCTTACTTACACAATGCACTTCAAAAGAAAGAAAGAAAGAAAAAAATATATGCGACATAATAATTTAAAAAGTATACCACCCAATTCTACATAGTACCAGAAAGTCGTACAATTTATACCTTTTGTTATACCATTTCAACTAGGGGTAGACTCAAAAGGCTGACCAGTGTAGTGAAATGAGTTCGGTGCATATATTGTGGTTGGCAAAATGTTATTGTGATTTTAGGTAATAAACATTACAATAGGTAACAATGCTTTTTTGTTTAATCTCTAGTTAATAGAAAAATGGACAATTATGATTCCAGTAGCAGTCGATTTATATGTTCATATTTGCATTTAAATCTCCATAGTTTCATTTTCTATTCATTTACCTGTCTCTTTATCTATCTACATGTCTCTCTTTCTGTATATCTGTCTGTTTGTATGTCTGCTTGTCTCTCTTTATATCTATCTGTCTATCTTTCTCCATATTCATCTATTTATCCATCTCTATCTCTTTTTCTCTCACTCTCTCTCACATATGCATGAATATGTATGTTTATAATTATATCTATATCTATAT
>NW_020870250.1:197901-210401 GCF_003789085.1 Penaeus vannamei | reverse complement strand
ACAGACAGACAGACAGACAGACAGAGACAGACAGAGACAGAGAGAGAGAGAGAGAGCGGTAAGGCGATTACTACAACTACTACTACTGTTGCCGAGTCCTGTCCTGTCCTACGACAATATTGTAAGCATGTATGGAAAATCTTAATATATATTTCCTGATTTTAAAATGTTTCTTATGAATGCATTCGTATCTTGACTTTTAATTACTTTCTTTTATCACCATCCAAGAGAAATCATAATTGTAACCTGGAGCCTCCTAGAAAATCATATTGATATGGAAAAAGGTCAATAATAAGCTAATAATATTAACTAAGAAATAATAAGTGTCTTATGAACGAGGACAATTAAAGTTAATTAAATGCTATGAAAATCATGGTCGATTAATTACACTATAAGCAATGAGTAACGATAAACAAAATAATAAAAGATATTACGAAAATCTTTTACAATCATAAGTTTATCTATAAAGAACTTTTCCCACGCCTACCACACTGTTTTTTTTATATACGACAAAACGAATAAATAGATAGATAATAGACAGACAGACGGAGAGTAAGGCAGTCTGTTGCTTCCGCCGCACGGAGAGNCGAACCTGTGGGTGGTTATCATATGGAAATTTTTTCCAATTCATATGAAAGGAGCATTTTTGTCAGCGATGTGTTGCCTGCAGTGTGTGAGGTGAATCTTGCATTGGGAATGGAGGATACAAGCGAGGAGACAGAGAGAGGAAGAGCACACAGAGAGAGAGACGAGAGAGGAGAAGGTAGAGAGAGAGAGAAGAGACGAACAGAGCACGAAGCAAGACGAGAGAGATGAGAGGAGAGTAGAGATGAGACGTAGAGAGTTAGACGAGAGTAGAATAACACAACACACACAAGCTGAGTGGGTTTGTGTCTATGGTGAGAGAAAGGGGAGGAAGGGAGAGTGTAGGGAGGGCGAGAGATAGAAAATATGAGGAGTAACAAGGGAAGAGAGACGAGAGAAGAGTAGAGAGAGAGAGAGAGAGAGAAGAGAGAAGACGAGAGAGAGAGAGAGAGAGGAAGCCAGAAGAGGCAGAGAGAGAGAAGAGAGTGAGAAGAGGTGGTACGGAACGAGGAAATTAGCGACCCACTGGACCTATCAATATGTACAGTTAACATCAAAACAAATGAGATATGAATAGAGAGAGAAGCAAAGACAACGAGAGGATATGGTGAGACATCATATTACTAAGTATATTGATAGTACTGATCACATTCCACAAAGATAATAACCTTACATCTATATTTTAGATATGTATAAAAGATCATAGTGACTAATAATAGGAGTTGGTGCAATAGAATTATCACACGTGGATGGGAGTAAACCATAGTAACGTGACACCATTATGATATCATAATTAAACATCAGTACGTTTGGCGTCTGCCTATTTTATGTTTAGACGATTAATTCACCGCCACATTAATAGGATTATTTCATTAATACTTATTTTTAAGGCCACAGTCTATGACCTATATTTATTGTATTAATATGAATATTATATAATTATATATATATACTTTTAATTTAACATTAATACAAATATATCTATAATATCTATCGCTAATGCTTAATATCTATAACCTACAGCGAGACCATGGAGTAGTGTTAGATATAATTAGTAATATATATTACTAAAAGCGGGGCCTAATGAGTTGTACAGGTCTATATTCTTTAGAGCCTTATTTGAGATTCTATTTGATAATTAATAACTATTATGATTTTATCTCATATCTCATCTCAGTATATATATATAACATTATATATAAATATGATAATGATGTAATGGATAAATTTATTAAATATTCATACTATTAATATAAATTAATAAATATAATACGTAAAATACATTAGATAATAATAATTATATATTATATATTAATATTTACTATATATTGAATTAGATATATATGTATAGTTATATTAAATATATACCTATATAACGAAATTATACTATATAATAAATAATATAAATGGATATACTATATATATTACAATAATAATTGTATATTTTGTATATAGTATATTATGAGTAATATATATAAATAAAATTATATATGTATATATATATAACTAATAATTCTATATATATTATGTACTTGATTATATATATACATCATTATACTAAGCGAGGTATACACTAATAATACGATAACTACAACAGTATAACTAGTGTTATTATACACGACACTCACAAACACTAACAAACACACAACAACATACATACTAACAAATAACGACACCGCATCAAATATTATTATATTATATAGTCTAGTTATATATATATAACATATAGTATATAGTGTGTCACTGGTTACTGGAGTTTTAGTATATATATACAGTATGCAGTATTTATAGAAGCCAGTAAATAGTATCGAGTATTAGCAAATCTAATAGTATATATATACTAATATAATATATAACCGTGGTATATTATTATAGCTTCCAGTATATATACTTTAGACCGGCATATATATACTATATATATAATAGTATAGTCAGTAGATAATACTAAGTTCAATATATTCGTGTCTGTGATGTCGTGGCGTGTTGACTACTAATGATATATTATGACTGTTGTAGGGTGTTGTGGTGTGTGTGTGTAGTGGCTTACATCATATATATATACATATATAGATATGCAGTATATCATATATAGAGTAGTAATTATATATAAATATTCTATAGTAAATGATCTATACTAATAATTACATACCTAGCATCAATTATATCTCTACTATAAAAGAGGTATATACTATTATACTAATTATTTCAACTTATCATATAGATATACGAATTAGTATAATAGTAGTATGTAAAATATAGTATATATATAGTATATAGTAATATAGTTAGATAATAGCTAGTAAGTTCTGATATATTAGAACGCTTGATAATATGTCATAGTGTCATCATAGTATATGTGATAACGGTGTGGAGGTATATTGACTTCATAGTAGATTATGTAATATCACTACCTTTCTGGGTAATTTATGAACTGTTAGATGCTCGAGTGTGTGAGTCGTGTGTACTGTGTTTGTGGTGTGAGTGCTGGTGTGTGTGTGTCGCTCTGTCGCTCGTGGTGTGTGTGTGTGTTTGTGTGTGTAATGTGGATGTGGTGTTTGTGTGTATGTGTGATCATATGTTACTCACCAGATCGCCAACTAATAATTGAAGAGGACATAAGGTAATATGAGTTACTGATGTATATTATGTACTCTCAGTATGAGAGATGGGATAGTATGTCAAGCTGCTACTGCGTGATTATGTATGATATATAGTACTATTTATGGAGCATTACTGATGAACTGCGATGGCAGTGATAGTAAGTATGATGAGTTAAGTAGATTGACGTCAGCATTACACGCAGTAGATAGCTGATATGTGATCGCACACAAATAGATAGATAGAGAAGTAGATGTCATTACACACCATTGGCACATCACACTAGCTTGAGCGTATATATATACCTAATAGTATATTATATATAAATATTTGACGTACAGTATCACTTACTCCGAATCTAAGATAGCATTACAGCTGTTGTAGTATATACATATTATATCTATAGTTAGTAGGTATATACGTATATCAGTCAACGACTACAGGCTGGAGCCTAGTACCCACTCACAGTATAGCTCGACATACGTGGAGAAAAATTATGTAGAGTTGCATAGCAGGTCGAATAGGCCGCCAGTTGCGGGTCCACACACGCCACACGGCACAGAAAAGTAAAGGGAAAGAGAGAAAACACAAAAGCCATTTGCGTAGTTAAAAACATATCGGCTGATCGCTTGTAAACCTTATTGACAGTCAGGACTAAGTGACGCGATTCTAGATGTGTTATTCAGGAGTAAGTCTGCAAAGTTACGCGGCCAGGTAAAAGTAACGCTCTTCTAACGATAACTGAAGCGAGTCATGACTTGTATCTCGTGCAAATGGTCGTTGAAACTGAGGGCCATCGACGTTCCTAGTTAGACTTCTTGCATGTTAGATAATAAAACAGCAGGTAAATATATATGTGTGTGTAATGTATCGATATAGAATCGAGCCACAGCTATCTCTCATTGGAACGCCCCAGTGTCCAAATTTTTCAAGTCAGACAGTGCAGCATTTACTTGGATGTATGTCGTGTTAAAAAAGATGATACGAGATGCGAAGCAGTCTAAGTCGTGAAATTCCGCAGAACAGCTATACTATTGAACAGTCTGAAAGAAGACCATATCTCAATAGATCTGATGTGCTAGAGATAGCACAGCATATAACAAGGAAACACAATCAGCTAAGCGAGTCAATAGTTTTTCGCGATTAGAATCTCTCTTGCACCTTGCGAATGAATGACCAATTTAGCAAAACAGACAAAAATGCCTGAGCTATGTTCCTAAATTCGTCGCATTCAAATATAGTTGGAATAGAAGTGGGGTTCGCATATGTAAAGAGATCCTCGAATGGTTCCAAAACCTACATGAACATGTAATATCCGGCGAATCTGCTACGAAAAGTGCTGCAAACTTTAGAGCGATAGAGTTGGAACACATCAAAGGCCACCAGATAGCACGAGCGCACACGCACTTACCAGACATCCACACTACTCGTAGATATTAGCTGCTATAATCCAAGAGACGCAGCCCTTCATCGTAAAAGCAGACTCTGCAACATTGTCACACCCATACGATTGCTAGCATGTTCAATTTGCAGTGTATGTCCTAACAAACGAAGACTAAGTCGTTACAGTAAGAATGCTATCACAACTACAACAAATTGGGCGTAATTGAAGAATGGACCCAGTTCAGTAGGGAATTAGGGTTACATTACCAAGTCTGCCAGCACTCTGAATACACTCTGACGACAAGCACGATATTGCGCGTAAGATTACAGCTATATTTAAGGCACCCCACTCATATATATATAATCTAACTGACATAATCTCAAAAATAATAGAAACAAAGCAATTAGTGTACATTTTTTCGTACTCATTCTGATAACAAGATATATATAATATATACAGAATAGTATAAATAAATCAACTTGATTTATAAAGAGCACCTGAATAGCGCAAATGAGTTATTAAAGTATGGAATAGTGGTTGACAAATGAAAGAGGAAGATTTCCATGTTTACTTATCTGAAACCTTATTTGGGAATTGATAAGCATTCTCTTGTCCTCTTAAACTAAGGTATGACGAGTTCTCTGAATCTGGCTATATGCGTATTGGCATACTTACATATCAGATCACTTCATAGTAAAGGCTGAATATAGGTGATATATATCAAACCGAACAGAGATGCTTTAAAGTGTTGACCACCTAACTGTGTGGCTGTGACGTTTCTGAGAGGACTATCTTTTTATAATGATCATTCGATATTGCAGCTGTTAGCCTCTACTAGATTAGTATTTAACTATGCTATGTTATCGCAATGACAACAGTGAAGTTTACCTACACAAACAAGGACGAGTGGTGGTTAGCAGAAGAGAGATTGGGTTGGCAGTAGTTTTATCACCGCATAATAAATCGCTGGTTAGCATCGACTCTATAGCACCAATGTGTCTAAAGCATGGTAAGCGTGAATGTAAAACATTGAAAGTTATGTGTATTGTTTTTTAGAAGGCACATTTTGTTATAAATTTACATTTTATCTATTTGTATGTCTTAAAATTAAATTCTCGAAATTTTATTGCAACGCAACACTTCACTCACTACAACACACATCGCAGTCTTTTCACACATTCAAGTATCATCACACGACACACAAGTCATTCTACATTATACACAAAAACAAGTTGTTTTAGCCCCATGGTGGAGCGGGAAGGCGGTACGATAAGCGGTACAATAGAAGGCATTAAAGGGCTCACAAATACAGCGCCAGAAATGATTGAACACAGCACTGCAACCACACAACCCAATCGCTATAAATATGTGAAAAGGCATCACAGACTTATTCACACTGCGCGCTAAACAAACCTAGTTAATATGTCCAACAATAAGTTCAGATCACTAACAAGACAAGGGGGTATTCTCTCTCTCAAGGCATGGCTATCAAACAGGCCAGCGGTAGACAAACACACACACAGCATCACACCAATCTACTCATCTAAGCACACGTACACGCACAAAGATTTGTCTCGTTAGGATAAAATCTGGCATATGAAAGGTTCAGCCTGGATCTATACAAGCGCGAAGTACGGTGGTCGCACACGCAACAATTAGTGCAGCGATGAAACTCACTCACAAAGTAGTTATTATATTACTACATACATCTTACTGTGTTATGTGTTGTGAGACGAGAAAAGAGAGAGAGAGATGAAGAGATGAAAAGAGAGAGATGAGATAAGAGAGAGGTATTATAGACGGTATAATATATATATATAGTATATAATTATATAGAGATAAGTGATAGATGAGCAAGTAGTAGTAAAGTAAGAGATGAATAGAGATAGATGAAAGATGTATAGATAAAGATATAGGTATATATATATATATATATTAGAATTAACTATAGATGGAGAAGAAAGATATGAGTGTGCATAGTAAGTATTACATAGTAAGTTTAGTATTAGTGATGTGTGTGTTGTAGTAGATTATAGTGTTACTGTATGAGTATAGGCTTTGTGATGAGAGCACTCTCGAGTAGTAGAGTGGAGAGTGGGAAAGTATTAGAGGGATGGGGTAGAAGTGAGTATCTAAGTACACGGACATATATTAAAAGATATATAACGTCATTACACTAACACAAACACGACGCGACACATATCACCACTAACGACCACACAGCATAAACGCGTAAATATATATATGCTTATTATAGTATATTAAATATATAGTATATATTATATACACACACACACATATACACACAAGTCAATTGATAATACACATATAGTATATTGTAATATAATATAGTAATCGTATAAATATATACATAATATATATAGTACTATATATATATGATACTATATATATTGATATATATATATACTACATATATATACATGATTATATCTATTATGATATATATATATACTATATATATATATATACTATGTATATATATATAATATATATATATTATATATATATATATATTAAATATAAATATTATATATATATGATAAGTATATATATAATATATATATTTGATATATATATGAATAAGATTATCTATATCTTATATAGTAATATTATATATGTACGTACATAATCATATATAATATCATATATACATAATTATATATATATAAAAATAATATTATTATAATTATATATAACAATACACTAAATATATTAATATTATAGCATTTATATAATATTTATATAGGTATATATAATTTTTATTATTTATTATATATATAATTAGTAATATATATAGGTATATTTAAAATATATGTATAGCTATTAGTAATAAACATTTATAAGTAGTATAGTACATATATATCTATCTACATTATAATAAAAGGGATAGAGGTAGATATGTAGTGAAGTATCTATTAATGAATTTAAAGCATAACATCATACACACACACACTATATTCATAATAATATATTATATGAATATAAATGAAATAAATAATAATAATATATTTATATATATTAACTAATATATATTTAATATAATAATATTATATAATATATATATATTATTATAATATATATTATTAATATATATTATATAATATTATATATATAAGTATATATATTAATCTTTTTTATTACATATCATATATATATTAATATAGTATATAAACGTACACCACACACACACACAATACAGTATAATATTATATATTATACAATATGCGTTATGTCTGTTAATAATAATAGTATCTATACTATATATTAAGTAAACATTTTATATATTCAGGACAACAAACACACACACACAGTATCACTGCACACACCACACACCACACACACACACACACACACTAGACACACACACACACAATGCCACACACCAACACACAGCACATATATCTATACATCTATATCTATATCTATATCTATATATCTATAATATATATAACATATATAGTATATAATATATAATATAGTATTATATATATATATATATATATATATATAATAATTATATTATATAATAATGCAGGCACAAGCACATATACATGCACTGTATGTATGCATGCATGTGATTGCTTGTTTCGCATATACGTGTATCACAGTATGTATTTTTTATTAATGTAGCAGGAGGTTGTGATATATTGCCATAACGAAGTAATTTGAAATGTCAATTACTTCTTTGCTCTTTACCTCATGATTCAGGCAGCCTTCTCATCTCTCCTCCTCACTCGTAACCTTCCTACTGTCTCCTTTCATCTCATACATCTCCATAACAGTATTAATTCTCGTCCAAGTCGAAATATGACGTGCAGACAAAGGTTTCTTGTTGCTAGTTCGCGAAAAGATCTAAATTGGGTTATTCAAACTGACGTCTTTTGATGTCTCCTGCCGAAGGGGAGGGGCGAAGGGACGAGGGAGAAGGAGGAGGTATAACGGAGGAGGAGGTGGAGGAGGTGAGAGTGTGGAGGGAGGGAGGTGGAGGAGGTGGAGGGAGGAGGAGGGAGGGTGCGAGGAGGTGGATGGCGAGGAAGGTGTCATCGGGAGTGATAACAGTATATGATCCGCCTAAGAATTGATAGTGGAGTGAGGAGGAGGTAGGCTGATACAGGCAGGTAGGCGTTAGAGGAGGGAGGAGGGGCAAGGGTAGGTAGGCAGATTGATGAGGAGGATATAAGGTACCAGGAGGATGGAGGAGTATAGGAGTGAGGGCAGGAGGGCTATTAGCGGGGATAGTATGGTGAATTTGGATAGCTTATTAGGATCGGCGCGAGTAGGGGAAGGAGCGAAGGGAGTGATAAAAGAAGGATTGAGGGTTGTGGAGGGAGGAGGAAGAGGGCAGAGATAATTGCGGTGCAGCGAGGAGATGGTAGAGCGGAAGTCAGGAGGAGATCGGTCAGACAAGAACCGAGAGGGTAGGGGAGAGGGTAAGAATGAAGGAGAGCGGAGTGAGGAGGTAGAGAAGCATAGTAATGTTAAAGAGGTGGGATGTAGGTTGAGGAAGAGCAAAGACGCAAGGAGTATGAGTGGGAATGGAGAAGGAATAGAGAGATGAAGAAGAAGAATACCGATAGCAGGAAAATAACGGAGGAAGGACCATACAAAGAGAGATGCGAAAAAAGAGAGAATAAGACAAGATCGATGATAGTATTTAAGAAGAAGGTCCAGTAACGGAAATGTAATATTTTTCTTTTGGATGGAATAAGTGATAGATAAAAAGAAAGAAAGGGTAATGTAAGGAAGATAGATGAGGAAGGACGATTAAGTGATTGGGATGGTAAGAGGTAGAAAGAGCGAAGGAAGAGAGCAAGGAGGGATAAAAAAAGGTAAAGAAGCAAAGTACAGATGACGACAGAAGAAAGAAAAAGAGAAAGACAAAAGATGATGATTATGGATGAAGAATAGAAAGAAGAAGAGAAGGAAGAAGAAGAAATAGAAGAAAATAGAAAAAAAGAGAAGACGGAGAAAAGAAAAAAAAGAATAAAAGATATCATGTAAAAGGAAAAAAAATGTGGATGTGGCAGAAGATAAATAAAGAAACGAAAAAAGAAGAAAACGAAAAAAATAAAGGAGGTGAGGGGAAAAGATAAAAAGGAAGTTATCCAAGAGACATGAAACAGAGGGCGAGTAATGAGAGAAAAAAAAAAGTGGGATTGCTAGATAAGGAAAACGGGAGAGAATGAAGAAAGATAAAGTAGTATAAATGGATGAGTGGATAATACGGAATGTAGGGTGAGAGTATAGCAAGTAATTAAATAAAGGTAGAGTGATTATAATGATAATTGAAATGTAAAACGAGGGATATAGACAAGAACGAGAACGATAAGAACTATGTCTAGGGAGAAACAGTGTGATAAATAAGAAGTCGAGTAATAGGCAGGTGATTAGATCGAAATGAAGTTAAGAGAAGACAAATGTTCGATAATGACAGCAGGATGGTAACGAATGACATAGAGAAAGGAGATAGGAGATAAAAACGAAAATAAATATGTGGTTAATACGTATAAAAGATGATATGATACACAGTAGGCGGAGAATGAGAATCTTCAGTACATGCGGTACGGCGGTTGATTGTAGAATAGTGTTGCGGCAAGTGCCTGTGAGCAGGTAGAGCAAGAAGTGAGGGTGGTTTGGAGGTAGAGTGGATATATATGATGGTCTGGAGTGGGAGCCGTATCGTTAGCATTGTCTGTGCGCTCTTGGCTTCTGTCTGGGCTCGTCAGGGAGGAGAATGTAGGTGGATGGTGAGGGTAGGAGAGGAAGGGTGTGCCGTAGGTGAGTGTGGGAGAGTGGTGACGCGTGGAAGGAGCTGGCGGGCATGGTGGTGTTGCGGCAGCCGGAAGGGCTGTGGGATTGGGCTGCCGTGAGTCGAAGCTGGGGTTATGTGGTGAGTGATACGTAGAGGGACGTGGAAGGGAGTGGTGATAATGGAGGCGGGTGATTGCGGAGTAAACAGATATAGAATCTAGGGGAGTGCGGAGATGTGGGGTGCGCCTTAGGGGGAAGGAGGCGTGGTATCTACGATTCGACCATGTAGTGAAGGTGCTTGTGGAGGTAGCTTTTGTTGAAGGTGTTTGCATGTGTGCTTAGAGTACACTAGGATGCATGTCCGTGATAGGAGTCGTTAGGTGTGGGTTAATGTGATGTCGACGTGGCGAGGGGTAGGCAGGGGAGGGGGTTGGAGGGGGGTAGCGCTGTGGACCGTCAATCAGAGTCAGTTTATTGGGAATGTCTGTATTAGACACGTAGAAAGATTGAACACTAGCGGTGGGGAATTGGATTTGCTACGGTGTCGTGGGATTGTTATTTAGGTTGTGTAAGGTACTGTGACGATGTAACTGAGGAGTTTAGAGTTGGGCAATGGCGAATGTATCTAGATGGTGGGGTGCATGGGTGTGGAGTATGGAAGTGGAGTGGAGTGTTAGCTGGTTATAGGGAGTCTTGAAGCTAGTGAGATTTCGATCTGTAGTGGTCTATGTAGTCCATAGGGAGGGTGGGGAGAGGAAAGGCGTTGTGCATTTGTTTTCGCAGAAAGATTGAGAGGCGTGTGCGAATTGACGTAGAAATGTCTGTGTAGAGAGTGAGTGGCGGGCAGGAGTGGAGCCGAGGGGGCCGGAGGGGAGGGGTAGGCAAACAATGGAATAGTGGTAGTCGTACCAATGAATCCACGTATTAGATATTTAATGGGAGGGGTTGTAGAATGAGACGAAGGTATGTGAGTGACGAAGCACGGGAAGGGTGCATCGTGTCTGAATTGTGATCTAAATAGCGGTCAAAGGCGTTGTGATTGTGCGTGTGTAGTGGTTTTATGAGGTATGTGGCGATTGTGTATTCAGAGTTGGCCTGGATTGCCGGTATGAGGTATTTAAAGCAGTGGATTGGAGGGCACGGGAATGTGGAAGAGTGGGGAGTAGTGGTGAATAGTTGAGAGTCAAGTGCATGGGCGCAGTTTGAAGGGAGGGGGAGCGTACATATGCAGTGGTCTGATCCTTGTGTGATGCGAGGGTAGAAGCAGTGAAGAAAGAGGGTGGAGGCAGGCGAAAGGTATATTGGCTACCATGTCCCACATCATTTGCTTTTTTAAGGCAAATTTTTGTAAATCGCGAGCTTCTAATATGGCGAAGTTTTGGTTTGGGATGGAATGGTTGTTTATAAGAAGAGTAAAAGTTGTAAATTTTTAATATATGTGTAGTATTTTATAATACAGGGTGTAGTGGAGATCCTAAAAATCCCATATTGTGTAAGTAATACATTATGGGTAACAGAACACACACATCAGCACCACACACAATCCACACACACACAATCATCACACAAGCTATTCATCACTACACCCACACACACAATGTATTTAGATAGGTAGTATGGTGTCGTGTCAAACACCACCATGCACAAACATTACATACCAGCAGGCCGCAAATGTAGAATGTGCGTGTGGGTTAAAATTCTAGGGCTCTAAGTACTGAGTAGGTCCATGTCTAAAATAGTTTTATGAGATAACCTACCACCGGACAGTATTTTTTTTTTTATCTGTAAGTGCTTATACCTGCTAGCGTCATCAGTGCATTAGGGACGCCACACGAACATTTTTTTAATATCTATTCACTGAAAATCATACATCCACAATGCATTACCGATTGCCAAAAATGGTTTATTTTGAATACATGGCAACAGAGAGCTTCAGGTTGCCGGCTTTTACTATTCTATATTTTTTCTTAAAATCGATAAATCATTTTCAATATACAGGTAATAAATTTACAGTTTACAGAAGGAAAAATATATGAACGTAAATAAGTAATAAAGTGGTAGAAGAAATTTTGAAATCAAATTAGGAAGAATGCTTTTAACATTAACTGCAATGATGTCTTCTAAATTATCAATTCATAAGGATTTTTTTTCTTAACATTTG
>NW_020870250.1:187901-192901 GCF_003789085.1 Penaeus vannamei | reverse complement strand
CCATAATGTAATGTTATTGTAGTATATTGATTTTAAATAAAATAGAATCCACTTTGAATATGGATTGATTTTGAGAACGTAATGTCATTATTTCCTGCTCTATTCATCTTCATCATCATATTATACTTCACCTTCACTCCCCTCTTTCTCCTCCTCTTCAGGCTCGTCTTCTTTATTTTCAATATTATCATCATCATTACTATCATCCATCTTTTCCTTTATTCTTTCTTATTATCTTTTTTTATAATTTTCTATTATCAACTCCCTCTTTTTTCTCCGTTTCTTTTTGTTTCTCCTTCTTCATCTTCTTCCTTCTCCTCTCCCTCCTCTTCTTCTTTCTTCCTCCTTACTTTCATCTTTGCCTTCCCCTCCACCTCTTTCCTCTCCTCCTTTCTCCTCCTCCTCGCCTTTCCTCTCTTCCTCTTCCTTTCCAATCCTCCTCATCCCCCCCCCCCCTGCTCATCTTCTTACATTCCCATCTCCCACTTCCTTCCCCCTCCTACCTACCCACCTCCTCCATCACTTCCTCCTCCTCCTATTCACTCTCCCTTCCTCTCCTCCATTTCCTCTTCCTCATCGCCTCCTAAACCTCATCTTTCTTCATCTATTACGACAAATACATTCTTATGGAAATAACACAAATAATAGCAATAACCACAATTTACACTAACAACACTAACAATCCACACCAACGATTCACACTAACATCTCACACTAATAATCCATACTAGCAATTTACACTACCAATTTACACTACCAATCCACACTCACATAATAAATCACACTAACAATCCACACTAACAATCCACACAAACAACCCACACCAACGACTCACACTACCAATTCCCACTACCAGTCCACACTAACAGTCCACACTAACAATTCCTACTACCAATTTCACACAAACTATTCACACTAACGACCCCACAACGACTCACACTACCAATTTCACAAAAAAAAAAGAATCCACACTAACAATCCAACACTAACGACTCACACTACCAATTTTCACACTATCCAGATTTCACACTACCAATTTCACACTACCAATTTCACAACCTTTCACACTACCAATTTCACACTACCAATTTTTCACACTACCAATTTCACACTACCAATTTCACACTACCAATTTCACACTACCATTTTCACACTACCAATTTCACACTACCAATTTCACACTACCAATTTCACACTACCAATTTCACACTCACCTCAATATGAGCGAAGTACAAGGCCGCTGCATAGGGTACCGGAGTAGCGTGAGAGTGTAGCGTGAAGGGCAGCAAGACCACACACACTAGCAGGTTGGCCACAGCAAGCCACTTCAGGTATCTGAGGGAAAAGAGGGTAATGAGGTGATAATGATGGGAATGGTGAGAATGAGGTGATGATGATGGGGATGATGACAATGAGGTTGATTGACTGATGGGATGATGGTGATGGTGAATGATATTGAGGTGATGAATGATGGAATGGTGGTGATGAGGTGATGATGATGGGAATGGTGAGAATGAGGTGATAATGATAGGAATGATGAGAATGAGGTGATGATGATGGGAATGGTGAAAATGAGGTGATGGAAATGGTGAAAATGAGATGATAATGATGAGAATGAGTGTGATGATGAATGGAGGTGAGGGCGAATATGGTAATGATGGTGATAACGGTAATAGCGATGATAATGAAATCAACTAATGATAATAGCGATGACGATGATAATAACTAATGATGAAAATTATAAAGATAACGATAATCACGATAATAATTGATAACTAATGATGATAATGATAATAACCAATGATGATAACGATGACGATGATAATAATATTTAGTTAATAGATATCATTATGATATGTAAAAATAATGACGATACCAATAGTAATAGCAATAATGACAAGAATGGTGATAAGTTATAAAAAAAAAATCATAAAGAGGATTATAATCAATATCAACAGACGAGGAAGTAGAGCATTTTAATTACCGTTATGTTCAGTATGAAAGGGACTATTTATATAAGGGGTTAACGGACTATCTATAAGTACTTAGCAATAATTGAATCGGATGAATTTTAAATATTGCATTAACGAATGAGAAAGGAGTAAAAATAAGGCCTAACAATAAACGAAACGAAAAAAAAAATCTGTGGATTTTTGAGAATTTTTTTTTTTTTTTTTATTCTGATGAATTTCTAGCAAACTAATCAAAATAATATATACACACGTATCTTTTAATGAAAAAAGAAGGTAAGGAATAATAAATAGGAATAAAAAAAGAAAAGAAAAGTTACGAATAAGTAATAGGATAATTTATTTTGCAAGACAACAAGGCAAAACTTTCAGAGCGAAAATCAAAAAGAATAAATGTACGTAAGACACGATGCATAATTAATTTGATCAATGTCGAGGTTCCAGACGCCAGTAAATAAGTTATGAGAGAGAGAGAAAAAAGAAAGACATGAGGTTAGAATTGTTTATGAGTAGAATAGATTGATATAAGTTCAATAGATAGATAGATAGATATAAATGTAAGAGACAGATAGATTGATATGAATGAAGTAGATAGAGAAGGTCAGAAGTGTTTATGAACAGATAGATAGATGTAAATGAAATAGATAGATAGGTAGAAATAAATGAAATAGATAGATAGATAGAAATAAATGAAATAGATAGATAGATAGAAATGTAAAGACAGATAGATAGATATGAGTGAGGTAGATAGATAAGGTCAAAAGTGTTTATGAAAATATATAGATGTAAATGAAATAGATAGATAGATAGATATAAATGAAACAGATAGATAGATAGATAGATATAAATTTAAACGACAGATAGATAGATATGAATGAAGTAGATAGAGAAGGTCAGAAGTGTTTATGAATAGATAGATAGATATAGATAGATAGGTAATATAGAGATATATATAAATGAAGTAGATAGATGAACTAAGAGGGAATTTAATAAGTAGATAGATAAATAAAGGTTCCAGACGCTAGTAAATAAGTTATGAGAGAGAGAAAAAAAGAAAAAGAGAAAGACATGAGGTTAGAATTGTTTATGAGTAGATAGATAGATATAAGTTCAATAGATAGATCGATAGATATAAATGTAAAAGACAGATAGATAGATATGAATGAAGTAGACAGAGAAAGTCAGAAGTTTTTATAAATAGATAGATAGATGTAAATGAAATAAATAGATAGATAGATATAAATGAAATAGATAGATAGATAGATGTAAATGTAATATAGATATATATATATAAATGAAGTAGATAGATGAACTAAGAGCGAATTTAATAAGTAGATAGATAAATAAGTTATGAGAGAGAGAAAAAAGAAAGACAAGAGGTTAGAATTGTTTATGAGTAGAATAGGTTGATATAAGGTCAATAGATAGATAGATAAATATAAATGTAAAAGACATAGATAGATATGAATGAAGTAGATAAATGAACTAAGAGGGAAATATATAAGTAGATAGATATATAAGTTATGATAGAGAAAAAAGAGAGAAAGGCAAGAGGTTAGAATTGCTTATCAATAGATAGATAGATATAAATGAAACAGATAGATAGATAGATATACAGGTAATAGATAAATAGATAGATATAAATGAAATAGATAGATGAACAAAAAGAGAAGTTATAGGAAAGAAAAAGAGAGCAAGAGGTTAGAATTGTTCATAAATAGATAGATAGATATGCATGAAAAAGATAGCTATATAGATAGATAGGGCGATGAATATAGATGAAATAGGCAGATTAGATAGATAGATATAATGTAGTAGGTAGACAGATAGGAAGGTGAATAAATGAATAAATACATTATAAGAGAGAAAAAGAGAAGAAGACAAGGGGATAGATTTTTTTATGAATAGATCAATAAGTAGATACAAATGAAACAAATAGATAGATAGAAGCTAGATAGATAGATAGGAAGATGAATAGATAAATTAATAGATAAATTGTGAGGAAGAAAAAGAAGGAAAGACAATGAGTTAGATTTTTTAAATGATTAGATCAATAGATTGATATAAAATAGATAATGAATGGTAAAGAAAGTAGATAGATAGATAGGAAGATAAATAGATAAATGAATAGATGAATAGGTTATGGGAGAGAAGAAGAGAGAAAGAGAAAGGGGGTAGAATCTTTTTATGAATAGATTAATAGATAAATATAAATGGGATAGATAGATATATAGAAAAGTGATTAAATAAATAAGTAAATACGTTATGAAAAAGAAAAAATAGATAAGGAGTCACATCTGTTTATGAATAGATAGATATATGTAAATGAAATAGATATGTAGAAAAAGTGATTAGAATGAATGAAAAGATGGAAAGCATAAACAGATGAGTAAAAGATAATAGAAATTATCTACTATAAAATGAGAGAGAAATAGGGAAAAAAAGAATAAAACGAATAAAAACCAGAGAAAACGAAAATGAAAATGAAAGGAAGGGAGGAAAAACAAAGAAGATAAGAAAAGGCAGAGAAAAAAAAGATATGAGAAAAATGCGCATGATAATTAAATTGGGAATCTAAAGAATATAAATGAGCTGACAATAACACCACAGCTGAAGGTCGGTTCAGCACAAGAAGATTTAGAAATACAAAGGGAAGAGACAGAAGAATGAAATAAATGAAAAAAGAAAAAGAAGCGAAGAAGATGAAGAAGAAGAAGAGAGATAGACGGATAAACAAAGAGAGAGAGAGAGAAAGAGAAGACAGACAGACAGACAAACAGAGACAGACAGACAGACAGACAGACAGACAGACAGACAGACAAACAGACAAGCAGACAGATAAAGAAAGACAGGAAAAAACAAAGAGACACAGATAAACATATACACAGAGATAAAACAAACGAAGATTAAAAAAAAAAAAAAAAAAACACACACAAACGGACATAGAGGAAGAGAGACTAGCACCCGCGCCCCCGTACCTGAAGGTGGGCCCCCTCAGCGACGGCCGGGTGAGCACCAGCAGATTCAACA
>NW_020870250.1:128882-141382 GCF_003789085.1 Penaeus vannamei | reverse complement strand
ACTGATATCTTTCTCTTTCTTGGTCTCTCTTCTCTCTCTCTCTCTCTCTCTATCTATCTATCTATCTATCTCTATCTATCTTTATCTCGCTGGTTCGCTCGCTCGATGTCTCTCTCTCTATCTCTCTCTTCTCTCTCTCTCTCTTTCTCTCTCTCTCTCTCTCTCTCTCTTCTCTCTCTCTCTCTCTCTCTCTCTCTCTCTCTCTCTCTCTCTCTCTCTCTCTCTCTCTCTCTCTCTCTCTCTCTCTCTCTCTCTCTCTCTCTCTCTCTCTCTCTCTCTCTCTCTCTCCTCTACCTCTCTCTCTCTCTCACTCTCTCTCTGTCCATCCTTCCACCTCTTTCCTCTCTCGTCAGCCCTCATCTCAGAGACACGCCCACATTTACGCACATTTACACAAACCCCCCCCGCTTTCCTCCCTCCCCCTCCCCCCCCCCCCTCCTTGGCGTTTCCCATTACACACGCACACAGAACGCACTGTCCTCTATCCCTTTTCCTCCATCACAAACATAAATACGCAGATATAAACATTCACATTCACAAACGCAAATATGCAAGCAAAAGATTGATCATGCAAAAAATAAGAGATGAGAATGCAACACTTACACAAAAATAGATGATATAATAATTAAAATAAAGGAACCTTCACAAACAGGCAAATGAAACATTTACACAAACATGCAGTAAAAAAAAATGCATCAGAACATACAAAACATTTACACACACATAGTCGCTAACTAATAATTATAAAAAAAAATCCATACAGAACTACAACGCATAAAAAGGGGAGGTTAAGTTCGACTTGGCATCTCAATCAGCTGTCTCGAAGTCGCAAGTATAAAACAACAATCTAAACAGCAACGCATAAGGAAGGAGGTTTGGTTCGAGTTCTGTGATCAGCTGTCTCAGAGTCATAAATAGAACAAACATACAAACAGCAACACATAAAAGGGAGGTTTGGTTTGAACTGAAAGCTGATCAGCTGTCTCGGTGTCGCAAGTAAATTAACCAAACAGAAACACATATAAATGGAGGTTTAGTTCGACTTGGCATCTGATCAGCTGTCTCAAACAAACACGCATAAATAAGAAGATTAGACGAGGATCTGAACAGCTGTCTCGAAATCCCAATTAAAACAACCATACAAACAGCAACGCATAAAAATACAGGTTTAGTCCGACTTGGCATCTGATCAGCCATCTTGAAGTCACAAGTAAAACAAAAATACAAACAGAAACGCATAAAAAAAGAAGGTACGACTTGGCATCTATCTGATCAGCTGTCCCAAATTCCAAGAAAACCAACCATACAAACAGCAACGCATAAAAAGGAAGGTTTAGTCCGACTTGGCATCTGATCAGCCGTCTCAGCAAGCGCCTCAGCAACTGAACTTCGTAAAGATAAATATTTGTTCAGTGAGCGAGATGGAAAAAGAAAGTTTTAAGAAAGGGAGAGGGAGTCTGAGTGTAATGAAATTTATGCAAATTAATCTGCAATATAATCTTGTTATCGCTTAGAACGTAGGAATATACAAAATTAAGTACGCGTGTGTGGGTGTGTGGGTGTGTGTAGGTGTGTGTGTGAAGTGTGTGAAGGTGTGTGTGTGTGTGTGTGTGTGTGTGAGAGAGAGAGAGAGAGAGAGAGAGAGAGAGAGAGAGAGAGAGCTTGTATATATAGGTATTTGTAGCTATCTATTTATCTGTCCATTTATAAAACCTGTCTATCTATATATCTATCTACCTTCAGTTCCTATTCCCCTTGCGTATGGGGTCTTTCTTCATATCTATTCATCTGGCTGTGGTATCTATCGATCTGTCTATAAGATCTCTGTCTCTATCTATCTGTCTTTCTAACTATACAGTATATCTGTCAGATCAAATGTCTATTTATCTATTTATCTATCTACCTCTGTTTTATAGTGTATATATCGACTTAATGTATCTATCTATCCATATATTAATACAGTATCTACAGTATCGCTCTTTCTCTCCATCTATCTATATATCTATCTTTCCATCTCTCAACTTATATATCTGACTCTTTATCAACCGAAATACCTGTCTACCCATCTACCAATCTATTCATCTACTTATCATTCTACCTATCTATCGATATATCTATCTATACTTCTCTAGATCTAAATTTGTGTTACTGATTAATTTTTTCCAGAGTTATATCCCTCATATAAAGTTTCAATTCCGAATATCTTGCAATATGAAGTCCAGCGGCAGGCTTTGCGATGATTGCATTATTTGGTGAAGGCTGAGTTTTCAGTTTTAAGTATAAGCATTTCTTTTCTTTTCTTTAATTTTCATTTTTTCTATCTTATTTTTCCAATGTTTCTCTCTTCTTTTTTCGTTCTTTTGCTGCCTTACTTGTTTGTGTTCGTGTTTTGTTTATGTCTATCTGTTGATAGGTGTGTATGAGTATGTGTGTTTTATGTGTGTATGTGTGTGTGTGTGCGTGCGTGCGTGCGTGCGTGCGTGTGTGTGTGTGTGTGTGTGTGTGTGTGTGTGTGTGTGTGTGTGTGTGTGTGTGTGTGTGGTGTGTGTGTGTGTGTGTGTGTGTGTGTGTGTGCGCGCGTGCGTACGTGTGCGCGTGCGTGCGTGCGTGCGTGTGTGTGTGTGCGTGCGTGTGTGTGTGTGTGTGTGTGTTGTGTGTGTGTGTGTGTGTGTGTGTGTGTGTGTGTGTGTGTGTGTGTGTGTCCTTGTGCATATGTGAGTTTATGTGCCGTGTGTATCTGTGAGCCCGCTAGTGCATAGATCTATATGAGTGTAAGTATTCATTTGTATATTTGTTGAGGTTGTTGTATCGCATTGCAAGTTTTATTTCAAAGAGTGGACTTTCTGTCTGCAGAATATACATGCGCATGAATGTACTTACGTTCATGTGCACCCATGCGTTCAAATCAAGCGGTTAAGGGATGTTTCCGGGCGAATAAACGTTTTAAGAGTATTTCAATGACATCCTCGCTCACACCCCCCCCCTCCCCCTCTCCCTCCCCCCCTCCCTTCCCTTCCTCTCCATCTCCTTCCCCCTCTCTCTTCCCCCTCTCCCTTTTTCTCCGCTTCATCTTCTTTCCCTTCCTCTCCTTCTCCCTTCCCCTTTCCTTCCCCTCTCCCTTTCCCTCCTCCCCCTCTTCCTTTCTCTCCTCCCCGCCTTCCTCTCCCTTCCCTCCTCCCCATCTCCCTCCCCCTCTCCCTTCCCTTCCTCCCCATCTTCCCTCACCCTCTCCCTTACCCTCTCTTCCAATTCTTGCTTCACACTCCATCTCTCAATTTTCTTTCTCTCTCCTTTCTCTCTATCCTTCTCGAAATCTCGATCACTGCTGAAGTCACTCCTTTATCACGCATTGGTTGTTTCTATTCTATTCTCTCTCTCTCTCTCTTCTCTCTCTTCTCTCTCTCCTCTCTCTCTCTCTCTCTCTCTCTCTCTCTCTCTCTCTCTCTTCTTCACCTTTTCCAAAACGTTCTTCTATCCCTTCCTCCCTTCTTTCTCTCTTTACCTCCCTCCCTATCTCCTCTTCTCTCAAGCCTTCCTTCCCTCACCTTCTACGCCCCACCCCCACCCCACCCGTTCCCCTCCCTCACAAAAAAAAACAATAAAATGAAAAAAAATCAAGGAGAACTGCATATCACACCTCACCCCTTCCTCCCTCCCTCCCTCCCTCAATCCCACCCCATCCTCACCCCCACCCTCCCCTTCCCCACCCCCACCCCTCCCTCCTCCTCCCCAACCCACCCCTCACCCCACCCCTCCTTCCTCTTCCCCACCCCTCCCTTCACCCTACCCCACCCTCAACCTTCCCACCCCACCCCCTCGCCCTTCCCCACCCAATCCCTCACCCCACCCTCACCCTCCCTCACTCCCATTCCCCACCCTCACCCCCACCCCCACCCCACCCTTCCTCCCTCCCTCCCTCCCTCCCCTTCCCCACCTCACCCTTCTCCCCCTCACCTCACCCCCACACCCTCACCTCCCACTCCTTACCCCCCAACACTTCCGCCGGAACAAAGGAACCTGCACACGCCATGACTTTTTTTCAAAGGGGAAGCCGCGGCGTCGTCCGAATGCCAGGCTCGAGGACGTGTTCTATCGGCCGCATCAGGTTCCCAACGCGGGGTCCTGTAGTGTTGTGTCTCTCTCGCCTCCGCCGCCCGTCCGCAGGCGAGGTGGCGCAAGGGAGATGGACTGCAGATGCTGGGGTGATAGATGCCTAAGTTCGAATGGGAGGCCCGGAGGAGAGGGGGATGGGTGTGTGGTGGGGTGGTGGGGGGAGGGGGTGGTGTGTGTTTAGGAAGGGGGTGTATCTGTGTGTGGGGGGGGGGAGAGAGGGAGATGTATGTTTTTTTTTTTTTTTTTTTTTTTTTTTAGGGTTCTTTTTATTTTATATTATCTGTGTTTATTATTTCATTTTTATTATTTTCATTTTTTTCCTCGTTGTTGTTTATTTCTTTTTATTTCTTCCTTCTCACCTATTTTATCATCCATTTTTGCTTAAACAATAGTATGTGATATAACAGACAAATTTCATACCTTGACTTGTGCAGTAATAATTCCTGTTTTCTGCCAGTGACACTGCCAAAATTCAGAAGTTCATGAATTTCATCTTCTATGAATCTATTTATCTACATTCTTTCATATTTTTTTATTTCCTTCCTTATTTCATAATTTTTGCATAATTTTTTCATGATTTTTAATTTTATCTTTTTCTTTTTTCTTTTTTTTTTACTATTACTTTTTGCATATTCCTCTGTCTCCACTTTATGAGTAGGTCATAATAAGTTTTTATCTTTTTATGGTTGGTCGTATGTCTCTAAAATGAAGTAGAGAGGGGGGAAGGTGAGCAAGTAATTAGATACTAATACATTTTATTATTGCTCATGTAAAGTTTCATTATCAATGGCAATTTTTCATTCACCCTCACCCTTCCCCATGTCCATCTCTCTCTCTCTCTGTGTCTGTCTATCTCTGTCTCTCTCTCTCACTCACTCATTCACTCACTCACTCACTCACTCACTCATTCATTCATTCACTCACTCACTCACTCACTCACTCTCTCTCTCTCTCTCTCGTTCTTTCTCTCTCTCTCTCTCTCTCTTCTCTCTCTCTCTCTCTCTCTCTCTCTCTCTCTCTCTCTCTCTCTCTCTCTCTCTCTCTCTCTCTCTCTCTCTCTCTAATGAAAAAAAATGAAAATACTATAACCGAATAAAAAAATAAAAAATATTTCATTCTACTGCAGCAAACCTATAACATACCATTCATAACACAACAATAATACAAAAAAAAAACGAAATATACTCAACACAATCGGTGGATTTGTTAAAATTGTGCGAGGCCCGACCCAATGATTTTCTTTTTTTTAATACAGACAGGCATATACGCTGAAATAAATGAATATCTGCCTATATATCTGATAGATATACATTTAACTATCATTTTACCCGGTTCATATGCATGTCTAGACTGATAAATATGCCTTTATTTCTTTATTTATGCATGTCAAGTATACGAATATTAATTGGGTCGGACCTCGCACAATTTTAAGAAACCGGCCAAATGCATCCAAACAGACAGACACAGAGGCAACCGGTAGATCAACTGGGGCATGCAGTCTTCCCGGTTTAGGTATGGAACCGGAGCCAGAAGGCGTAAGGTCTAAACTTTGCCAATAAAGATAATGGAACGATACGGGAAACCAAAAGTATTGAACTGTTGTTTCGTATAAATACAGTTGACAAAAAATATATTTGTTATTCTTTCTGTATGACATTTTTTTCATACGAGGTTGTGGATGGGTTATTACTGTTGCTGTTGTCGTTTTTTTATCATTTTTATTATATGTCCTTGTATCCTTTTATTGGAAATTAATTGAAAGCACAGTCATCGAGTGTTTACATTGCATATACCTTATTAAAATCAAGAGTAAATATTTACTATCAGGTTCATTTCATGATTAAGCTTACTGTTGCCGGCAATGTAAACATTATATTTCATCAAAGTCTCCATATTGACTTCGAGATTCAAAACGGAATACAGCAACATTAAGAGAGAGAAAAAAAGTTAAAACAAAACACACGAAACAAAAATTCTGCAACTTCTGGGAAGTCCCGATAAACTACTGGGAAAAATAGTCTGGGAAATATTCTAATTCCGGTGCAAAAGTTGCTAAGGAAATATAAAGCGTATTGCTGTATCTAATACACACAAGCGCACACGCGTACACATATACCCACGGGCCTATATTTCGACAGATAGATAGATAGATAGATAGATAGATAGGTAAGTAGGCAGAAAGATGGATAGATAGATAGATAGACCGACATATAATAGATAGATAGATGTGTAGACAGATACTTGTCCATCTACTTATGTATCTGTATGTATATACTCATATACATGTACAAACACACACACACATACACATACATATATATATATATGTGTGTGTGTGTGTGTGTGTGTGTGTGTGTGTATGTACATATATATATATATATATATATATATATATATATATATATATATATATATATATATATATATATATATATATATATATATGGTCGTTGGACTTCCAGACGGGAAGCGGAATAACAATATAAACTTTACAACTAGCGTTTCAACGAAGATCATCCTTCTTGTGTTGAAAACTAAACAAAATGTAGTATATCTTGATCTACTTTAAAGACAACTGCAGACGTTTCGGGCGTACTTTCACCCATTATCAATGCACTGTAAGATGGACAATATACAGCTTTAATATATACAATCAATAATGTAAATTACAAACATATACAAATACATCATTTAGATTATCCTTAGTTGAAATGACAAATGTTGGGACAAACTAAAGATTAACATGTTGGGTAAGAATAAGTGTAAAGGGCAAATTAATGCAATACTAATAAAAAAAATCATTTGTAAAGGGACATAAGAAAAATGCAAGTATTCAATAAACAACTTACTAAGATAAAACATATAATCTAAATTGAAATAGCAAAGTTGAATCACAAAAGGTCTGCAGTTGTCATTAAAGAATTATTACATTTTGTTTAGTTTTCACCAAGAATGACGCTAGTTGTAAAGTTTATATATACATATACATATACATACATACACAACATATATATATATATATATATATATATTATATTATATATTATAATTATATATTATAATATATATATACATATAATACATATATCTATATATATATATATATACTATATATATATATATATAATATATATATATACTGTATAATATATATATATACATATATATATGAAACGTATATATATATACGTATATATATATATATATATATATATATATATATATAATATATATAATATATATATATACTATTTATATTATTATATTTTATATTATATTTATATTAATATATTTTATATATTTATTATTATAGTAGTTTATTATACATATATTATTTTTTTTTTTTTTTTTTTTTTGTGTGTGTGTGTGTGTTGTGTGTGTGTGTGTGTGTGTGTGTGTGTGTGTGTGTGTGTGTGTTGTGTGTGTGTGTGTGTGTGTGAGTGTGTGTTGTGTGTGGTGTGTTGTGTGAATATATATACAATTATATATATACTCAGTGAATGAGGAGGAAGCACCAGTATATATCTCGAAACCACAAACCATCATTTAAGTGAATAAGTAAACAGGCTGAACAAAACTATGACGTGAATAATGCTAGAAGTGAAATGATTGCAGGAAAATTACAAAATATCTACGTTACACATCTAGTCACAACTGCTCTGAACAAAGAATCGAAGACCCACCTGTGGCTATAAATTGAAGATGCGTAGGAAGTATAACACAGAAGTTTCCCTTGCCTGTGAGCGAGTGAAGATGGCGTGATAAAGCAAAGATGTTTAGAAAAAAGAAATGTATACCAACTTCAGTTCAAACGGAAGAAATCGGGAGAATGCTACGAGGGGAAAGAGAGAAGAGAGAGATTGATATTGAGTTTGAAATGAAAGGGTAGGGAGAATAAAGAAAATTTAAAAAGCAAATAAATAAATTTACATTTTGGGTAGTAACAGGAAGATTAAATGAATAAACAGTAGCAGTAGAGAAAATAAATAAGAATATATTAAAACAACTAGCATTTTGACATTCAAAGGAAAGGAGAGAAGATAAAGAGTAGATTATTGGCATTAATGATAAAGGTTAGGGGAGATAAAGAATATTATTAAAAAAGAATAAATTTAAAATCATAGTTTGTAAGTTGCAGGAAGATTTCAAATGATATTAAGAATAAGTAGAGAAAATTAGATTAGTGAAAATATATCAAACACATATTCATGACCATCATATCTGATTGATAGATAACAATCGGCAGTTCCGGAGAAGGTAATTTAGAAAGAATAGAAGAGTTAAGGAATGAAATTAGGTAAATAAGAGTGAATCCGAGGGTAATATAGAAAAGATAATGAATAAGGGAATGTATAAAACAAGTAATCTAAGAGAAAATAAAGAAATTACAAGAATAATGGAAACCATGTCACGGAGGATGAATAGAAGGCCGAGAAGGAGGTATAAAATTGAAGGAAATTGCACGTGTTGAAGAATTCCTAATTGGATAGAGAAATCGAATCAACAAACGAGTGGCTTCTACTGATCTCTAAGGGAGGGAGCCGACAGCATTAGAAATTATTCCTAATTTATTATCAGTTTAACAACTTACACAAATTACTGGAATTAGACAGTTCCTGAAACTATTAACTCTTCATCAATAATATATTTTAATTTTCTTTATTGCATTGGAAGAATACGAACAGTGGATGAAGAAAATAATTATCCATAATGTTAAAGCCAGGAAATTTCCAAATGATTAATCATAGGAATATTCAAAAAGATATTTCTGTTTCATTGTGCTTTGTAACGAAGACGTATCAAAAAGTAGTACGTGGATTTTAAGTTTCTGTTATATGAGATCAGGCGAACTGAAAATATGAAAGAAGAGCAGACTGTTCTTTAGTCAATCTGGTGAGAGAATTACAGTTATGATATTCGGAATAGGGATCAGTATATATTAACAAGTAAATATTTATGCATAGGTTCTTATAATTATATTGTTTGTTAATTTGTTTTTGTGGTTGTTGATTATTTGTGTTGTTCGGGGTATTTTAGTTGGGGGAGGTGAGTCTTCTTCAGATAATGATAATAATCTTTTTATTAAAAAAAATGACATAACAAGAGTGAAAATTCATAAAGACTATATTATTATTAATTTGGAGCACAGTGGGACAGAAATTATTTGATTACAGGCAGTCTAGCCGTTTCTAGAGGGGTGTTGGGATCTGGCGGGGTTGTTACGTTCGCTGGGTGGGACGGCCTCGGAGATCGAAAGTGAACAAAATCCTGTAATTGAGCTGGATTATTTAATTAATTTCAGAATACCTTTTTCCTTTTTCTTTATTTAATCACCGTAGAAGTCGGATCGCAGACAGTAAAAGTACAAAAAAAAGAAAAAACGAAAGTACGATGGAAGTAAAAGAAAAAAAGGGATGATAGATAGAATAAAAAGTACTGTCAACGAAGAATGTGAAAATGTCTTAAAAGATTTTGAAGTTGATTGAAATATTCATACAAAGGAAATATTAATTTTATGAGATAAGAAAGTAGCCTCAATTATCGCTCAAGAAAAAAAAAAAAAAAAAAAAAAAAAAAAAAAAAAAAAAAAAAAAAAAAAAAAAATATATATATATATATATATATAATATATATATATATATACTATATATATATAATATATAATATAGGTAAATACTTAGGGGTATATGAGGGTTAGTATAATTATGTATATGATATAATATTATTACGTAATATATGTTATATCAGTTGGCCCGCGTCCTCGGTCCGTCTAATCATCGAACGGGGGCCTTGCGAAACATCATGCCTTTTGTACCTCACGCGGCTTTTAGAGGGTTGATGGTGGTTGCGTGTTCTTGGTGGGTTCATGGGACTTTAGGTTTTTTTCTGGCGTCTCTTATTCGTAACCATTTATGGGCTTGTTAAGCATTAGGTGGGGGAACATATTCTCACGAATGGTGAGGAGTATGTTTATATTTGTAATTTTCAGTTGGAGGAAGGTAACTGGTGTGGTATTGAGATTTCATTTATCTGATTAGAATACATGTTTTTTGCGTCGATGCTGTTTCTGTTGTGTTGGATAATTTTAGACGTAGCTTAATTTAATGGTATTTAATTATTTCTGTTTGTTTGGGCTACGCCTCTAGGTTTGTATTTTGTTAGTGGTTGTACGAGATCTCAGATATTCATTTATATATTATTTTATTAGTTTGCTTTTGGTTTGGTCCTTTGTTTTTTTTGTGTTTTTTGGTTTATTATTTTTACTTTTGAGGGTTTGATTTTATTTATTTATTTCATTTTTCTTTTTCTATTTTTATGCAAGATAGAGAATAGTAAAAGGCCGTCTTTGAATTTGAAAATTTGTCTCGGGTCGGGTTCCTCTTCTGTTCACCTTCTTCCTCCGACTTTCCCTTTTTAAATTAAGTTTAGTTGCTTTCTCTTCTCATCTCTTTCTTTTCTTTCTTCTCTTCTTTCTCCTTTCTTTCTCTCTTTCTTTCTTCTCTGGCGGGTCTCTCCTCATCTCTCTCTTCTCTCTCGCGGGGATCTCTCTTCTCTTCTCGCTCTCTCTCTCTCTCTCTCTCTCTCTCTCTCTCTCTCTCTCTCTCTCGTCTCTCTCTCCTCTCTCTCTCTCTCTCTCCTCTCTCTTTCATTCTCTCTCTCGTCTCCTCATCCTCTCTCCTCCTCTCTCCTCCTCCTCTTCTCTCTCTCTCTCTCTCTCCTCTCCTCCACACTCTTATATCTCTCTCCTCTCATTCCCACTCCTCCCTATCTCCCTTATCCTTATCCTCCTCCTTCCCTTTCCTCCTCCTCCTTCTCCCCCCCCCCCCCGTGATACGAGAAAAAAAAACCCCAGTCGGCACGGACGTTGGAAAGAAGGGAAAATAACATGGGAATCCACAAATCCAGCTGGTAATTAGTCCAGATGAAGCAAAATAGCGCATTGCTGCTATGGCCGCGGTATATATATACATTCAGCTATAGCAATGCCCGGTATATAGGGTACACGTTAAGAAGTTCAGTTTATTTGGTGAGGTTGGCGCTGGTCTACCGAAAGAGGTGGTAAAGGCAGGAGGAATGAAGCTCAATAACAATGCACTTTTTTTTCTGCCGTTAGTGTGACAAGCTTCATCTGATTGCCTGGTAAGCTGTCTGCTACTACTGTGAAAATATAGTAATTAATAGCAAGGGAAGAACAAAAGAGACCCAAATAGATGATAAAAATAATATAATAAATAAAACAGAAATCAGGTAAACAGACAGGACGAAGAGAAGGGTAATAGGTAAGTAATAGGTAAACTAAAACAAGAGCATTGAGTGCCTTCGATGTCTAAAGAGATTAAGAAAGATAATCATACTGTGTCACGCGATTTTCACATACTCTTTCTATTATTTAGATTAAATATCCTGACCTGTACAGAATATGGATTATCACTCAAGACGTTCGTTAACTCCTCGGAAAGGTGCCGCCTGCCTGTGAAGTATGCAAAACCACTTCTCGCTAATCTTACCGCGAGGCTGTTATTGAAGAGGTGGCTGAACCAGAGACCTATTGGTGGAACAGATCAATGGTATCGTCAGAGGATTGTTAAAAGTTCAAAGGCATCGCGGATCCCCGGGTGAAAAATGTATTTTTGTTATCATTGGATGGAAAGACATTTAGCCAATGCGCAGCACACATGCGCTCACACACACAGATAAACACACACACACACGCAGACACGCACACACACACACACACACACACACACACACACACACACACACACACACACATACACACACCACACACACATATATATATATATATATATATATATATATATATATATATATATATATATATATATATATATATATATGTATGTGTGTGTGTGTGCTTATTGAAATGAGAAAGAAAGAGATAGATATAGATAAATAGAGAGAAAGAGAAAGAGAGAGAGAGTGAGAAAGAGACAAAGAGAGAGAAAGCGACAGAGACAGAGACAGACAGACAGACAGACAGACAATCAACAAAACAAAAACAAACAGACAGACAGACAGACAATCAACCAAACAAAGCCAGAGCTCTCCCACCGACCCAGAAAACAAAGCGAGAGCACAAGCTCGCCGTCCCCGCAGCTAACCCGCTTGTGTCCCGCAGACCCGATACCCAGGGACGTTCCTCCAGGGCGTGAATAGGCGGATAGGCCGTTGTGTCCCGCATCGGAATCGCGCCGAAAGACTGGCACCTCGGCGTCCAGAACCGACCATCTCCTTGACTCTTCTCGTCATATCTCTCTCGGAAGGAATTTCGTCTTTACGAAGGGACGAGAAGTGTAATTCCAGAAGGGGGAGGAAGAAGAATTGGAGACGGCGCACTTGAAGAAGAGGAAAAGAAAGAAAGGGGA
>NW_020870250.1:121382-123882 GCF_003789085.1 Penaeus vannamei | reverse complement strand
GATGATGATAATGATAGTAATGATGATGATATCAATGATGATAACAACAATAATAACTTTTTTTTTCTATTATTGTTATTATCATCATTATTATTACTATTACTATTAGTATTATTATTATAATTATGAGGATGATGATGATGATGATTATATTAATGATGATAATAATGATGATGATGGTGATGATTATAATAACAACAATATAATAATAAAAAATAATAAATGATAAATAATAATAATAATAATAATAAATAATAATAATAATAATAATAATAATAATAATAATAATAATAATAATAATAATAATAATAATAATAATAATAACAATAAAAGCAACGACAATATGAAAAGCTCCATATATGGGGCACTTTCGAAAACAACCGCACCCCCTACCCACCCCACCCCCGTCTACACAGACTTTCTAAAGAGAAGTCAAAACAAGGAATAAAAGAAATAAACTTTGAAACAACAGAGGAAGGAAGTTGAGGGGGGGGCGGGGTGAATGGGAAGAGAGGGGGGAAGGGAGGGGGATAAGGGGTATTAGTAGGAGCGGGGAGGGGATGGGGGGATGTCCTTCACCCCTTTGTTTCTTCCATATTCCCTCAAGTAATTTCAACATGAACATTTCAGTTAGGCCTATGAAGACACTGAATAGATCTTCTTTATAGCTTTTTTTCTTTTCTTTTTTTCTTTTTTTTTAATTCTTAGTCTTTTTTGTCTCCTCTTCCGCCTTTTCCTTGTCGTACTCCTTTTCCTTTTTTCTTCTTCTCCTGCTTCTTTTTCGTCTCTCTTCCTCCTCCTCCTCCTCCTCTTTCTTCCTCCTCCTCCTCCCTCCACCCCCTCCTCTTCCTCCTCCTCTTATCTATCACTCTTCCCCTCCTCCACACCCCACATTTTCCTCCTCGCTCACACCAACCCTCCTCCTCCTCCTCTCTCCTATCCCCCCAACCTCCCACACCCCTCCTTTTCCTCCTTCTCCCCAACCTCCTCTTCCCCCTCCCCTCCCCCTCATACCCTTCCCCTTACCATCTCCTCCACACCCTCCTCTTCTTCCCAATACTCCTCCTCTCCCCCACCTCTCCTTTTCCTCCTCCTCCCTCCTTCTCTCCTCCTCCTCCTCCCTCCTCCTACTCCACCGCTCCCCTCCTCTCCTCCTCTCCACCCGCTCCTTTTCCTCCTCCTCCTCCTCCCTCCTCCTCCCTCCTCCTACTCCTCCCTCCTCCTACCTCCTCGTCCTCCTCCTCTACCTCCCCCTCCTCCTCCTCTTCTCCCCCACCCCTCCTCTACTCCTCCCCTCCTCCTCCTCCTCTTCCTCCCCACCCCTCCTCTACCTCCTCTCTCTCTCTCCCATAATTTTGACCTCAATCATAACACACAAACTCGATCCCCAAGGAGGACTATGATACGAACCACGATGAGAGTGTTCCAGAATTTTTTATTTCTTAATCTTTGCATTAATTGCCACGAAGAAAGTTTTTTTTTTAATCTTTGAATTAAATAACAGAGAAGTAGATCAGGTCTGAGCACGACTTTGTGCTGTGTAATGCTACGACTCAGAAAATATCTTATTCTCCTTGGTTACAGAAACTAGATTGCTCGGGGTATGTAGACAGCGCCGTGGCAGAAGGAATGTTTTATTTCTGTTATTATTCAAAATATTGTACGTTATTGTTGTTATTAGTGGTGCTGCTGATATGATTTGCATTATGATAATCATTATTTATCATCATCATTATTATTATCATCTTCATTATATTATTATATTACTATAGTATATAGTAGTAGTAGTAGTAGTAGTAGTAGTTATTTTTATTATTATTACATCATTATCATCATCATCATCATCATCATCATCATCATCATCATCATCATCATCATCATCATCATCAATCATCATCATCATCATCATCATCATCATTATCATATATCATCATCATCATCATCATCACCGTCATTATCATTATCCTTATTATCATAAGATTACTATTTCTATTATTATTATTATTATCATTGATATTATCACTATCATCATTATAATAATTATTGTTAATGATTATTGTCATTATGATTGTTATTATCATTGTTTTTTTTTTTCATCATCATTATTTTTACTAATATTACCATCATCGTCATTATTCTTCTACGTCTGATTATATTTATCATCATTATCATTATCATTATTTTTCATCATCATTATCATTATCATCATTATTTTCCATCATCATTATTGTCATAAACATCATTATTATGATTGCTGTCGTTACTTTCATTATTCTCATTATAATTATCTTCATTATTCTCATTATTATTGCCAGTTTTGTTATTGTTATCAACATTATTGTTCCCTATGAGGTTGATTCATTCATTCATTTCCATCCATCTATTCGCTTGTTTAATTGGAGAAAAAAAAAACAAGAGTTGGAATATGTAATTGTCAATTTGGTTATTATAAACCCCATCAGAAGCTTTATGTATAATTGAATAAAATGAGAATGATTAT
>NW_020870250.1:98882-106382 GCF_003789085.1 Penaeus vannamei | reverse complement strand
GAAGAGACAAATACAAAAAAAACATATAAATAAATCTAGAAGAATAAAAAAGAATCAAGAACCAATAAATCGAGAGAAATGCAAAAAAAAGAATTTTCAAGAACAAGACAATAAGGCCAATGCAAAAAAAAAAAAATACAAAAAATACACATCATATAAAATAAAACAAATAAAAAAAGAATCCAAAAAAAATCTTAAAGAACCAAACGGAAAGCACCGAAAAAAAAAAATCTTGGAGCGGGAGTTGCGGCGGAGATGTTGAATGCGGCGTGCGAGCCCGTAGAGTTTTCTCCTCTCCCTCTCGCGGATCGTGATTGATTAAACCCTAATGAACAGGGCGCGAACTAGACTTGCTTTTAGGGCTTTTTTCCGGTCATTAGTGTGTAAACAGGGGATGCTCTTGGTTCTCTTTATTATTCTTCCTACGTTTATCTGTTCCATTACCTTTTATTTGGTTTTATTTTAACTATGTTATCATTTATTTATCGTTATTGTTATCTTATTATGATTATCATATTTATTATCATGTTATCTTATTCATCATAATTACTATCATCTCATTATCATTATTATTATTATGATTATCATTATTATTTCTATCACTGTCCTCATCATCATTAAATTTTATTTCCCTTTTTTTTAGTTTTGCATATCCGCGAAAGCAAGTGTATACATGAATATATCGGTGTTGGAGCAGCCTCCGAGAGCATGTGCACCTTCATCTCCGTGTGCGTGCGCAAAGACGTACACGCATTCACCTCAGTCCACGCGCACACACATACACATTTTCAGCGACCACTTCACCTCGCTGTCTCGGTTATTTTCCATTCGCCTCATTACCCGCTTCCGTCGGAGTCTCCCTTCAGCCAAGAGCAATATCGTTAGAGTTCGCAATGATCTAATGCAAATGAGGAGGCTGATCAAACACTGCTGTATCGATGGAACAATGTGGGGGGGAGGGGGAGGGGGGGGGGGATAGGGCTTGAAGGTGGAGAGGGAGAGGAGAGAGATGAAAGGAAGGGGGAGGGGAGGGGAGGGAGAGAGGGAAGGGAATGAAGGGAGAGAGGGAGGGGGAGGGGAAGGGGAGGGTGAGGGGAGAGGGGGAGAGAGGGAAGAGGGGGAGGGAGGGGGAGAGGGGGGATGTGTATCTGTTCCTAGACTGAGATATTTTTTTCTTGAGATTCGGGCAGATCTAGAATTTTCTTTTCAAAAAAATTCTATTCAAGTCGTACAATCACACAAGTATACAAATCAATCCTTATTCTGCTACTCATCATATTCATCTTCCTCTTCTCGTTCTTTTTACATTCGTACGTTCATTATCATCATCGAATCACTGCATTCATAGACGCATTGATATCCAAATCTAAGAGAAGAGAGTTTTATTGTTTCCCCTATACCTGGAGATCAGCCTGATTGGAAGCGAATCCAATCGTACATATCTGATTCTATTCCATAAAAGCATTTCTTAGATCACAATGCAAGTGCCTGTTTCAATAATGCTGAATACTGCCTTCCGGATTCTTCACGCTCCATATAGAGTTATTTATATCGCGATAGATGATCTTCACGATTTCGCCGATGGAAGAAACGACATACAGAACGATCCGCGTGTGAGAATAGTAAAACAACACACACGCACACTTACACACACAATACACACACACACACACACACACACACACACACCGCGCGCATATAATATATATAATATATAATATATATATATATATATATATATATATATATAGATATATATATATATATATATATATGCTAGAGAGAGAGAAGAGAAAGAGAGAGAGAGAGAGAGAGAGAGAGAGAGAGAGAGAGAGAGAGAGACGAGAGAGAGACAGACAGAGACAGAGACAGAGAGAGATAGAGAAGAGAAGAGATAGAGAGAGAGAGAGGAGAGAGAGAGAGGAGTAGAGAGGAGTATAGTTACAATCTAAAAAGTCTTGATGATTTCTTTTATTAGAAAATATATAATAATGATAACTATCTAAAACTAAACTGATTTGCATTTCAGAATTTCTAATTATCAACAAATACTGAAATATAGGAACATAAAACGTAAAAATATGAATGAAAATGAATAATCAAACAAACGAAAGATGTATTTGTCAAAACAAGTAAAAGTATGTAAAGGGAACAAATAATGAGTAACAGAGGATTATTTCAGGGAAAGCTGATGTTGTTGAGGAATGAAAGTCATTGTATAAAGATTTTGTTAATGTATACTAATCCGTGCCCTTTTGTTATGGCGCGCAGACAGAAGGNAAGAAGTCTTTACACTATTCCATGTCCTGTGACGTCACTAAAAATCCCATGACGTCATTGCACCTGCCCGCTTAATGACGTCACGAAAATATGCCAAGTAATTACTGTTCTGTTTGTGTAATATCTCCATGAGAGGAATGAGGAGATATTGGATACAGCAAAGAAAGGAATGAGGGAGAAAGAGAGAGGGAAGCGAAAAGAGGAGAAAAGAGAGAGAGAAGGAATCAGAAAAGAGCAGAAAGGAGAAGAGACAGGAAGGAAAAAGAGCGCGCGGAGAGAGAGAAGAAGCGAAAAAGCGAAAGGAGAGAGAGAAGGAAGCGAAAAGAGGCAAAGGAGAAGAGAGAGGAAGCGAAAAGAGGCGAAGAGAAGAAGAAGAAGAGAAAAGAGGCGAAGGAGAAAGAGAAGAAGAGAAAAGAGGCGAAAGGAGAAGAAAGGAAGCGAAAGAGGCAAAGGAGAGAGATAAGAGAGAAAAGAGCAAAGGAGAATAGAGGGAAGAAAAGAGGAGAGGAGAGGAGCAGAGAAGAACGTAGATTGAAAGAGAGAAAGGAGAGAGAAGTAAAGAAGGAGGAAAAGGAGAAGAGGATAGCGAAAAGAGGAGATAGAGAGAAGGAATGCGACTAAAGAAGAAGGCTTAGAAAGTAGGGAGAGAAGGGAGAAAGCAGAGGAGAGGAAGAGGAGAAGAAGGGTATGAGGAGGGGTAGTATAAATATATAACATGGGAAATGAGAGACAGAAAAGGATAAAAAGGAAGAAGAGAAGAGAGAAAAACAGGAAGAACTATATGAGAAGAATAAAGAACAAGGAAAGTCGAAAAGAGGAGAGAAATGGAGAAAGAAGAGAGCCAGAGAATAAAGCGGAGAAACGAAAAGAGAGTGAGGGGAGAGAAATAGAGGGGAGGAACGTATAAGTAGATGAAAGAAAACAGAAGCATAGATCAAAAAAGAAAAAAAAAAAAAAAAAAAAAGATAAAAACAAATGAATAACAGAAAATAGAAGAATGAAGAAGAAAGCGGACAAACTAATGAGATGCAGGCATCTGTTCCTCACGATACGAAATACCTTACGTCTCAATCAGCCTCTCTCCTCTCTCCCCTCTCTCTCTTCCTCCCCTCTCTCGCCCCTCTAAAATCTTCATCCTATCCAACTCCTTCCCTCGTCTCTCATTCCCCATTCTCCTTCCACTCCCCCCCTCTTCATTCCATCCTATCTCCCTCTACACATCCTTCCCCTTCTCTACAAATTTCCCCTCTCCTCTCAACATACTTCCACCTAGCCGTCGCCCCACCTTATCCTCTTCCCCCTCATCGCGGCAACCTACTTCTCTTCCTTTTCCCTCCTTCTTCCCTCTCATTCTTCTCACTACCCCACTACTCTTCCCTCTGATTCCCCCCTCGTATCCCTCCCCCTTTCCCTTACCCTCCCACTTCTTTCCCCCTTGTGCAATTATCCCCTCCACTGCACTTTCCTACATGCGACAACCGCCCAACTCCGTGCCCTTGGCTTCCCCCCACCGCTGTCCTTGCTCTTCCCCATTACCTTCTCCTTTCCCACACACCCCTGTCCTTCCGTCATCCCCTCCTTCTCTCCTTCTTTGCTTCGTCTTCTCCTTATTGCATACTATTAGGCTCTGACCAACCAAGAGCCAGGCAACGATTGATAATTACTGACTGCCACCATTATTTTCATGGCGGACGCCAGCTCTGACGCCAGGGAGTTCCAGGGATAGGCAAATATCATCTCACTCTCCTAGCGGCTCTTCTGAGTTACACGCTAGCCCTTATCCCCCGACTCCCACACGCCTCTCCCTCTTCTCCCTCACCCCATTTCCCCTCTCCAGCCCCTCCTCCTGTTCCCCTCCTCCCTCCTTTCCCCTCTTCTCTCCTCTCCATTCCCCTCCCCCTCTCCACCTTCTCCCTCACCCCATCCCTTTCTCCACTACCCCCCCTATTCCCGTCCTCCCTTCTTTTATCCCTTTACTCTCCTTCTCCATTTCCCCTACCCTACATCCTACCCCCTCTCCCATCCTCTTCTCCCTTTCCACCCCCTCGTCCACCCCTCTCGAACTCCTCCCCTCCTTTCCCTCCCCCCTCCCTCTCCATTCTTCTTCCTCTACCTCTACCTTATCTCCACTCCCACATCCTCCAAACTATCAAAGACCTCATTCACCTCACCCCTACTAACTTCTTCACACATCAACGCTTCTCCAGTCCCTACCCTCTGTCCTCGTCCCTCTCTCATCCCCTCCTTTCCGTCTCGGGCCTCCCCTTTCCCTCTCTTCTCCACCTTATCCATTTTTCCCTCCCCCTCCCCCTTCTCCCTCCTTACTCCCTGCTTCTCCCTCCACCCTCTTTCCCTCTCCAGCCCCCCTCTTTCCCTCTCCCTCCCTCTCTCTCTCTCCCTCTCCTTTCCCCTCCCCCTCTCCCTCCTTCTCCCCCACCCCCCTCTCCCCCCTCTCCACCCCCCTCCTTCCTCCTCCCTTCTTTATCCCTCTCTCTCCTTCTCCATTTCCCCTCCCCCTCCCCTCTCCTTCCTTCTCACTCCACCCCCTTTCCCTCGTCCCACCCCCCCTTCTTTCCCCTCCTCCCTCCCCTCTCCCTCCTTCTCCCCCCACCCCCTCCCCTCTCCATCCCCCCTCCTTTCCCTCCTCCCTTCTTCTCCTCAACCCTCCTTTCCCCTCTCTCTCCTTCCCCTTTCCCCTCCTCCCTTCTCCTCCCTCCCCCCCCCCTCCACCCCCCTCCTTTCCCCCTCCCACCCCCTCCTCCCCTCCTTCCCCTTCTTCTCCCTCTCCCTCCTTCTCCACTTCCCATTGCTATGAGATCCTTCGACATGACAGAAATTCCCTCCTGGACCCATCACTGCCTCGGGGCATGATTAGCTATTGGCGGGAAAATTTTATGCTTATTAAGAGTTTCCTTTCCTTCTTCTTAATCTGTAACAACGATAAAGAAACAGAGGTTTGCGAAAGGGATTTGAAGTTATTTGGAAAGTGGGGGGGAAGGTGGGGTGGATGGGGCAGATTTGCATGTTAGTTGTATGGCTATATTTGTTAGCTTTATATACGTTGTTCTCTGTTGTCTTCGCCTTCTTCTGTCGTCTCTCTCTTTTCTTTCTTTCTTTCATTTCCTTTTCTCCTCTCTCTCTCTCTCTCTCTCTCTCTCTCTTCTCTCTCTCTCTCTCTCTCTCTCTTCTCTCGTCTCTTTCTCTCTCTCTCTCTCTCTCTCTCTCTTCTCTCTCTCTGTCTGTCTTATCTATCTCTATCTCTCTCTCTCTCTCTCTCTCTCTCTCTCTCCTCCCTTTCTTATCTCTCTCTCATCTCTCTCTCTCTCTCTCTCTCTTCTCTCTCTCTCTCTCTCTCTCTCCTCTCTCTCTCTCTCTCTCTCTCTCTCTCTCTCTCTCTCTCTCTCTCTCTCTCTCTCTCTCTCTCTCTCTCTCTCTCTCTCTCTCTCTCTCTCTCTCTCTCTCTAAGTCTATCTATCTATCTATTTATCAAATTTTACTACCTGAAATAATCTGCTTTGCCTACATAATTGAAATCAAAGTATGGAACAGGTGCATGTGATTAATATAAAAAGATATATAATTGACCTAATCAACTGCACTTAGTGAAGATTAATAATAATAATGATAAAAAAATATATATTCAAAATTAACTGAAATCTGAAATGTTTGTCCGTAGAATTCCTCCCTCTTATATATCTCCCTCTCTTTTTATTTGTATTCCTCTTACGTTACTGTCGTTTTCCTTTTTCTTTCTTCGGTTTCCTCTTCCTCCTCGCTCTTTTGTTGTCTCCTCCATCCTCTCTCATTACAGTATTTTCCTCTTTTCATTAGGACTCTCCAAGGCAGACTTGACAGTTTCTGGCAGGTGCGCTATAAAGAGCAGGTGTGGAGGAAATAGGAGAGGGAGGAAGGGGGGAGTAGAGAAAGTGAGATGGGGAAGGGGGGAGAGAAGGTCGAGAAAAGAGAAAGTTATCCACTTTTTCTAACGTGAAAAAAGGAAAATATATGAATCAGCTAATAGAAATATTTCTCGTTAAGAATCGAAACGAACATAGAAGTGCTATAATGTCCATTGATGTCCCGTATCATCAACACTATTATCATCGCCATTATCGGCATCACGTTTCGAAACATTCTATAAAACAACAAATCGAAGAAAATGCTTCTCATTTCTTCCTTGAAAGCGCATATAAGGACCAATTTTCATTCGACCTTACCTACCACTGCCGGGACAAGAAGTACTGTATACTTACATGTAAAAAATGTATGCGTTTAAGCCATACATGTCGTGAATATCTCAGACTCAAAACCCTTCGTCTCATCCGCCATCTTGAAGATCGGCAAGCGTACCTGCATCGCTTATAAGGATTACCTAATTAATTAAAGTCTGATATTACCTATACCTGTATGTAGAAATGGTCTCATGTGAAGATACTTTCACATTAGTGCTAAATATGTATAACTAAATATTAGACTAAATATTAGACTAAATTAAATTGAATTAAATATTAGACAAATTAAATTGAATTAAATATTAGACTAAATATCTAGACTAAACTGAATTTATTAAATATTTAGACTAAATTAAAATTGAATTAGAACTAATATTAGACAAATTAAAGAATATTAGACTAAATTAAATTGAATTAAATATTAGACTAAATATGTATAAATATTATCTGAATGGTGGGAATATTGATGTTCAAGATAACAGCAAAGAAGACGATAAGGAAAATGTTCAATATTCAAGCTGCCTATTTGAGCTCTAGAGCACCAGGAGTAAGCGTCTCGGAGAGAGGAAAGAACAAAATATGCAAATTAAGGAGAGAGAAGAAGAGGAACCCAAGCCGAAAAAAAGGGCGGGGGGGTGGGTGGGAAGTGTTAAGAAGGGGGGATGGGGAAGGGGGTGAGGGGAAGGCTAAAGGAAGGGAGGAGAGGGGAAGGGGAGGGAGGGAAGTGGAATGGCCTCCTCCCCCTTTCTACCCTTACTGTCTCTTCCCCGTCCTCTTCTCACCCCCTCCCCCTCCCCCACCCCTTCTTACCCTCTCTCCCCACCCCTTCTTAATCCCTCTTCGTCCCCCCCCCCTTCCCTTTCTACGCGCTGTCCTATGGTGCAAATTAAATGCTCTTGTGAATTACCATAAATCTGGATTCCATTTGTTCTGGTATGCTTGGGGGGACGTGAGGGGGGGGGTGACTGAGGTCCCTTCGTGGGAGTGG
>NW_020870250.1:88882-96382 GCF_003789085.1 Penaeus vannamei | reverse complement strand
GAGGAGGAGAAGAGAAAGAAAAAAAGAAGAATTAAAAGACCATAAAAAAATGTAAAAGAAAAGAAGAAGAAGTTAAAGCGATTAAAAGAGTATATTGCTTATCTTTTTTTATCTGTGTATTATCGCTTTAGATAAGAGAAAAAAAGTGAAGATGAGGAAAAGGAAGAGGAAGAGGGAGATATGAAAGGGAAGAAAGAAATGGAACGAAAGGAGTGGAAAGAGGAGAGAATGAAATGAGGAGACAAAGAAGAAGAAAAAGAAAAAAAGAAAGAACAACAAGAACAAGCAGAAGAACCAACAAAAAACAACAACAACAACAACAACAACAAAGACAGAACGAGCCAGCGGATGAAGACATCAATATTATAACCAAAAAGCTGTGTTAAAGCTTCTCCTTTGTTGATGTATGATGCCGCTGGTCTGTGGCCATGAACGAATCAATGAGAAAATTGTTCATGAACGGATAAATGGTAGACAGAGTAAAATGAATCACGAGGAAAGAAAATGATGTGGAGGAAAGTAAAAAAATAGAAGGAGCTGAGAGAAAATTATGAGAGAGATAGAGGGAGGGAGAGAAAGAGTGTGGAGAGAAGGGATAAAGAGAGAGGTAGGGAGGGAGAGAGAAGAGGGGGGGGAGGGAGAGAGAGGGGGATAGAGAGAGAAAAAAGAGGGAGAGAGAAAGGGAGAAAGAGGGGGGGAAGGAGAGAGGAGAGGGGGGTTAGAGAGAAAGGAGAGAGAGAGAGAGAGAAAAAGAGAGAGGTAGGGAGGGGGAGAGAAGAGGAGGGGGGAGAAGGGAGAGAGAGAGAGAGAGAGAGAGAGAGAGAGAAAGAGAGAGGTGAGAGGGAGAGAAAGCGAGAGAGAGAGAAAAATTGAAATTGTTGTACTCCGACCTCGTGCCTCGATAGTAAGCAACATCGAAAGAAAAGTGTGACGCCATTTTGCAAAGAGAAAATTGGCATTTATTTTTTTCGTCGTCAAACAATTGGATCGCAAGAGCCGAAGAAATTCCATTGCAAGAAAGGTTTGTTTGCTGATTATGGAGAAAATGGAGTTTCCAACGCTGGCAAAAAAAGGCGAATATAAATGGAGCGATATCAAGACACAGAAAGTTCCATGTTCAGAATTAATCTGTCTTTTAGCTTACGAAAATCTGCAAGAGGCAGTATATCTCAGATTGAAGAAATTGAGAGAGAGAGAGAGAGAGAGAGAGAGAGAGAGAGAGAGAGAGAGAGAGAGAGAGAGAGAGAGACAGACAGACAGACAGACAGAGAGAAGAGAAAAAAAAGAAAGAAGAGAGATGAGGGGGCGAAGTAAAGAACCAGACAGACAAGCAGAGAGTGAGAGAGAGACACAGACACAGACAGACAGACAGACAGAGAGGAGCTTCCGTGAGGTCTGGAATGACTACCAAAACACCAGCATAGAAAGTCGGTTCGTTAGTCCTCATTGTTAGCGAGACGAAAGAAAAAAGTTAAAAGTTACAAGGGTACATTTCTTATCTTTCTATCTGTGTATTGTTGCTCTGGGAAGAGGAAAAAAGAGAGGAAGAAGAGGAGAAGGAGGTGCAAGAGGAGGGAGAAGGTAAAGGGAAGAAAGGGATGGGGGAAGAAGGAGGAGGAAGAGAGGGAAATAAAAGTTGTTGGAGAAAGAGATGAAGGAGGAGGGGAAGACAATGAAGGAGATTAACAAAGAAAAAAAAGAAAAAGGATAGAAAAGAGAAAGAAAGTCAGACATGAGAAGATGACGAAAATAGAACAATAATGATAAGAAAGAAGAATGCAAATAGACTGCATTTGGAAGTAGAAAAAGAAAAAGGAAAATAGAAAGAAATTCATAAATAAAATAAAAAAATAGACAGGGATGTGACGAAGACAGATGAGACTAAAGAGAATTCTACGCAAGGAAAGGGGGTAGATAGAGAAATATCAGAATAAATAAAAAAAAACAGACAAAAAAGAGAGAGAAAAAAAAAACAAATCAGAAAATAAAAAATAAATGAATAAGAGAAAAAAACATAGAACACGAACAAGGAGATAAACAACCAGATGATGATGACAAGGAAGATGATGTTGATGCTGATGATGCTCCAGTGCAGGAGATGAGAAGATCTAAATGCTTTTATCTTTTCTCATTACTTGGGAGGCTGGGGAGGGGGGGGGGGGCTAGGGGATGAAGAGAGGAAAGAGAGAAGAGGAATAAAGAGGAGAGAAAAATGAAGCGAGAGGGAAGAGAAGGGGGAGGAGAGGGAGAGGGAAGGGATGAGAGGATGGCTAGAAGAGGGAAAGGAGAGAGAAAAGGAAAAGGGAGAGGAAGAGAGGAAAGAAGAGAGAAAGAGAGAGAGAGAGAGAGAGAGAGAGAGAGAAGAGAGAGAGAGAGAGAGAGAGAAGAGAGAGAGAGAGAGAGAGAGAGAGGAGAGAGAGAGAGGAAGGAGGGGAGGGAGAGAAGGGAAGGAGAAGAGAGAGAGAGAGAGAGAAGAGAGAGAGAGAGAGAGAGAGAGAGAGAGGAGAGAGAGAGAGAGAGAGAGAGAGAGAGAGAGAGAGAGAGAGAGAGAGAGAGAGAGAGGAGAAGAGAGGAGAGAGAGAGAGAGAGAGAGAGAGAGAGAGAGAGAGAGAGAGAGAGAGAGAAGGAGAGGAAGAGACGAGTAGAGAGGAGAGAGAGATGAGAGAGGAGAAAGAGAGAGAGAGAGAGAGAAGAGAGAGAGAGGAGAGAGAGAGAGAGAGAGAGAGAGAAGAGAAGAGAGAGACGAGAGAGAGAGAGAAAGAGAGAGAGAGGAGAGAGACGAGAGAGAGAGAGAGAGAGATGAGAGAGAGCGAGAGAGAAGAGAGAGAGAGAGAGAGAGAGACGAGAGAGAGAGAGAGGAGAGAGAGAGGAGTGAGAGAGAGAGAGAGTAGAGAGGAGAGAGAGAGGGAAGCGAGGGAGTAAGGGAGGAGGGAGAAGGAGAGAGAGAGAGAGAGAGAGAGAGAGAGAGAGAGAAAGAGAGAGAAGAAAAGAAGAAGAAACAGACAAAGACAAAACCACCAACAGCGAGTCGCAATTCAGAAAAAAGGTTGCATCTTGAAGCATTTTTTACACCTACCCGCCGCCGGTGCGTTAAGGCTCATTAACCTACCCCTTAATGACAGGACATTCGCCACTATGTCACAACTTTACTCTACTTTTCCCGTTCTTGCCTGTCACATTCATTTAAGAAAAAAAAAAGAAATAAAAAACTTCTCACAAGGGTACGAGGTGCGTGCTTAAGTCCGTGTTCAAGAAACGTTGATGTCGTGTACACAATTTATACTTAAATTAAGGCGGAGTTCATGCAGAAAGAGGCAAGAAATTATATATTGAGTGTTGCTTGTTCCTGAACTTTCTTTTTTTTTTTCTTTTTTTTTTACTTTTTTTTTTTTTTTTGGTTGACTTACAAATATCGAGCTGGATATTCATGTGTTGGCTGTTGTGGTATGTGTACAAATGTGTTAAATTTAATTTTTTTCTTTTTCTTCTCTTCTCTCTCTCTCTCTTCTCTCTCTCTCTCTCTCTCTCTCTCTCTCTCTTCTCTCTCTTCTCTCTCTCTCTCTCTCTCTCTCTCTCTCTCTCTCTCTCTCTCTCTCTCTCTTCTCTCTCTCTCTCTTCTCTCTCTTCTCTCATTCTCTCTCTCTCTCTCTCTCTCTCTCTCTCATCTAGATATTTTTCACTTACAAACTCAAAAAGACGTTTACATTAAAGAGAAAGATATAAAAGATATAAAGAGAGATAGAAAAAGCAAAGAAGGAAGAGAAAATTGGCGGTGAGAACTGGAAAGAGAGGAGAGAGTGAGAGAAGAGTAGAGAGGAGAGGAAGAGGAGAGAGAGGAGATTCGAGCGATCCAGAGGGATCACGAGAGAGGAGAGAGAGAGAGAGAGAGAGAGAGAGAGAGAGAGAGGACAGACAGACCAGACAGACAGAGAGAGTTAGAAAAGAAAGTCTCATGCGAAAAGAAAAAGTAAAAGACACCCTAAGCTGAAGATAAAGAGAGAGAGAAAATAGAAAAAACAACACAGGAAGAAGAGACAGAGACACACACAAAGAGAGAAAAAAAGGTCTCATTAATCTGAACATTTTCTATGTAAATCACCCTTAGCGCTCCTCACTTGTACATATCCAGGCGATGTCGCTCATCCGGGACTGTCACTGTGCGCGTGTTAAAAATCTCCAGAGAAGATTTAGCATCACAATGAAGAGAAAATTAATCATTGTAATGACCTTTGCGGCCGGTTGTGAGTTTTTTTTTATGAATGAAATGTTGATTCTTTTTTATACGGATCATTATGTATGTATGAGCACAAAGAGGATACAGATAAAAACATGTATACATTTACGGAAGATACCTTTTATAAATGAAATTATATTTTTTTAATCTGGATCATATTATGAATTGGACAAACAAACATACAACCACGCACACGAGATACAGATAAACGCTCATGTATACGTACTTACGGAAAGATACACACAGAAATAGATACACATATATGCACGTAAATATGTGTGTGTCTTTGTGTATGTGTGAGCGTGTGTGAGTCTGTATGTGTTGTCGTTTTATGTATCTATTGGCCATATCTACATCTATCCACTATCATTAATTCAATATATCTATCTACACACACACATATGCGTACATATCACATGCACAAGGACACACACACACACACACACACACACATACACACCACACACACACACACACACACACACACACACACACACACATACTCTACAACACACAACACACATTATATCATATTATATATATATATATATATTATATATTAACTATACACATACACGCACACGCATTACACACTCATTACACACACACAAACACACGCATAATATATATATATATATATATATATATATATATATATATATATATATATATATATATATATATATATATATCGCCTAGACCTGCAAACACATGCCCTGAAAACGCACCTTCCTTCTTTCCTTTTGCTAGATATTGTGAAAAGTTAATTATCGCAAAACTTTTGTGCAATATTGCAAAACCCAGTAAATCATTGCCAAACTTCCGATGAAAGTTACAAAACCAGCGTGAAATATTGCAAAACCTGCTTAAAGGTTGTCTGGAATTATTTGTCGCCTCCATTCCTAAAACACAAAAGCAATTAGTGTTTATTTTACGTTCGTCTGCGATTCGTAAATGCGTTAAAGAACGGAGATAGAAACCGTTACGTAGATATAGTTGTTGACTTAGCTTCCTATCCGTCACTCGCTCCCATAAATCATTTCGCATTAGTGAGGGTTTCCGAAGCACACACACATATACGTACACATACATACATGTACACACATACACATACGTCCACACATGAACGCCCATGTCCATGCTTTCCCACACACGCATCGCACGAAAATCTGGAAAAAAACGTATTCATTTGATCCTTATATCACCACTGCACAAGGTCGGAAATCACGTGGCTCCACCTGTTATTTAAAAGCAGCGCGAGAAATGGATAGCATCGTACATCATGCATCCCGCGCGTGTTAACGAGTGTTGCCATCATGAGAGTCGACAGATGACGGCTGTTCGTCTCCTATAATCACCAAATACCATTGTTAACCGAAAGGGAGACAAGAGGGATTGAATTTTCACGAGATTGATGCCTCCGAGCGATGCCACGCCAGGCCCTCATGTCCTGCGGGGACGTGACGGCGAGAAACAAAGGAGGAAAAAAGAGAAGGACAACGATCACATTCTGTAGGGCAGAGGGGCGCCATAGACAGCTCGAGGTAGGAAAACAATTTTTTTTTTTTTGTAGGATCGGATATTATTATTCCTTTTAAGCTGGAAATTCAAGAGGGAGATGGTTCGGCAGCCTTTCGAATTGCGGTTGTAAGTACGTGTTTGTCTGTATCTTTGTTCTCTTCTCTCTCTCTCTCTCTCTCTCTCTCTCTCTCTCTCTCTCTCTCTCTCTCTCTCTCTCTCTCTCTCTCTCTCTCTCTCTCTCTCTCTCTCTCTCTCCTCTCTCTCTCTCTCTCTCCTCTCTCTCTCTCTCTCTCTCCTCTCTTCTCTCTCTCTCTCTCTCTTTCTCTCTCTCTTCTCTCTCTCTCTCTCTCTCTCTCTCTCTCTCTCTCTTCTCTCTCTCTCTCTCTCTCTCTCTCTCTCTCTCTCTCTCTCTCTCTTCTCTCTCTCTCTCTCTCTCTTTCTACACACTCACACACACACACTTTCTCTCTCTCTCACACACACTTTCTCTCTCTCACACACACACACACACACACTCTCATACACATACACTTTTCTCACACACACACACATCTATAATGTGTGTCTTTATGTTATTTATTATCTGTCGTAGTTGGCCCGCTCGTTACGTGGGGCAACTACGCACAAATGTTACGTCACCGGATCTTAGAACAATACGACAGGTCCTTCATTTCAACATCACTTACGCATTTTCTCATTAAATATTTAATCTTACACTTCTCATTTCTACTCTTCATCTTAGGATCCTTTTCTTATACAAAATATGTGTTGAATATGACCACCACGTATCTACCTTGTTTAGCTATTAGGCCTTCCCTCACGCCAAACAACTTCTTTGGTTAGTTTTCCACTTTGGTTAGTTTGTTGTTATTATATGTATGTATTCTTTGTGTGTGTGTGTATGTGTGTTGTGTGCTTGTATACGTGCGTGTGTGTGTGTGTGTGTGCTATATATATATATAAGTATATATATATATAATATATATATATATATATTATATATTATATATATGTGTATTTTAATGTGTGGTGTGTGTGTGTGTGTGTGTGTGTGTGTGTGTGTGTGTGTATGTGTACGTGTATATATACATATGTATTTGAGAAATGAAATGTGTCCTTATTTAACGGTCGAGCAGTTAATTGATGTCCAGACCTCATAACCGAAATTAAATTTATCATTTCCTGTCTTGGGATTGGAAAGTTAAACTAGTTTCCAGGTTAATTTCATGGGAAAGGACTTTGCGCTGTGACTGTACTTGACAATAGCCTGTGAAAAGAGATATTTCACTCTCGTTTTCGAATATATTTGGAATTAAGTTAAACATCCTTTTTTTTGAAAAATAAATCCACGTATCATTTTTTTTTAAACAGTGGATGTGAATATTTCTACTAATATCAAAGAACGTCCAAGAACACACGTTACAATCGATTTTAATGATGATAATTGATCGATTTCATGTCTCAATAACGGTCAAGAGGAACCACGAATTCCCGGAATCCGAACAGCTGATTGTATCGCTCTATACAAGCTATTTAGGAAACTGTATTTTATCGATTAGCGCAAGTAACCAATGATTTCTCGAACAAAAAGTGCCACTTGATATCCTGTAGTTTCATATCCGTTTGTGTGTTGTCTACACTTTGTTTGTTTAAGCTCACTCTTAAAATATTTATTTATTTATCAATTATTTTGAATTTTCTTTGATTCGTTTTTTCATTTGACGATTTTTGAGTTTTATTATATC
>NW_020870250.1:59496-64496 GCF_003789085.1 Penaeus vannamei | reverse complement strand
GCATTATAACAATACCACCAATTTACGAAAAAGAAAAAAAAAAACGCATCCTCGAATTAGAAATGAGTTTACGTAAGTGTGAAGAAAACAGACGAGAAAATAAACGTCGAAATAAACAAGAGACCCGATAAATATGTATTCTTCAACATTATTTTTTTCCCCATCGCAATTTCGTCCTTCTCTCCCGGCCGCCAGTTACACGTTTATGTCCATGAAAACACACGTTATGGGCTGACGATTACCATATATTTCCATAAAGAGCCTGTTCTATTTTCTATAAAGCAATTCCCTTGACACGATGGATACAATAGGGAATTATGTAGATAAACAAATTATGATAGCTTGGTCAAGAGAGATAATCGAAATATTCGGTTTTGAGAGATAAATAGTTTGGTTAAGTTAACAGGCATATGTACGTATGTATATACACACACGTAGAAATAAACAGACACACAGAAACAGCCACAGCCCTACACAACTCACACAGGGCCGGATGTATAGGGGCTATCAGAGACAATAGGGCCCCAGGCTAAGGACTTCCTTTATAAAATTTGATAATTACCATATTGATTTTATAATAAAAAAGAATTATAAAAGTGATTATTAAAGTGTGTGTGGGCACCTCAAAGTAAAAAAAAAAACAGGTTGCTCCATTCCCTCCCTTTCAATAACATCATTATTATCATCAAACAGCCATTCTATCCACTGTAGGATTTAAAACTTCTTCTCAGTTTCATAATTAGAGGTAATTGGAACATCATTTTTCAATTTGGTTTTCAGTGATGCTCGGTATCGGGCGGAAGGCATTTGCAACTGCCTAGCCAGTATATATATATATATATATATATATATATATATATATTAATATTATATATATAAATATATTATATTATATATAACGCGCACACGCACAACCACACACAGACATATATGGGTTATATAGATATATATATGTGTGGTGTGTGTGTATTATATGAATATAAAAAAAGAAAACAAATTAAGAATAAGTTATTTTTAAGATATAAATCGAAAAAAGGTTTTAAGAAATGTAAAAAAAAAAAAAAAAAAAACAAGGAACAAAAAACGAAAAGAAAAAGAAAAAAAGAAAAAGCAAAGAAACGCGAGGAAAAAAACATCTTCAAGACGACACATCGACATCTTGCATATCCCGAAGTAATTACATTGCAGACCTCACGACACATCGCTTTCCTTAGCAACGATGCAAGGAAAATTCTCTCATCTTTACCTCCGTCTTGCAATGGCTATTAGACTGTTTATCTATTACTTATTTCCTTTTTTCTTCTTTTATTTTAGTTGGTGGTGTGAGAGAGAGAAGGGGGGGAGGAGGGAGAAGGGAGGAGGGAGAGGAGAGAGAGAGAGAGAGAGAGAGAGAGAGAGAGAGAGAGAGAGAGAGAGAGAGAGAGATGAGAGAGAGAGAGAGAGAGAGAGAGAGAGAGGGGGGGGGGAGAAAGAGAACAGGGGAGAGAGAAGAGAGAAGAATGTATATACGTATACATACATACATACATGTACACACACACACGCACACACACGTATATATATATGTGTGTGTGTGTGTGTGTGGTGTCAACGGTGATGTTGTTAATCTATGTTTATGTTGGTTTAATTTTCTGGTACTGTTTCTTACTTTTAATGTTTCTTACGGGTTATTCTTTGGTATTGTTATTGTATATTCATTGATGATCTGCTTTTATGATCATGATGTTTAGTTATATTATTTATTTGTTATTGCGAACATTTTTGTTCTGAAGGCGTGTTATTACTCTTTTGAATACGGTGTTATACCTCTTAAATGCGTGTTAGGAGACATAGTAAAATATAATTTTGGTTATTTATGTTATTGTTGTTTTGTGTTTTCAATATTATGTTGCTATTTATCCCTACTCTGCGGTTTATTGTTGATAATTTGTTATTAAAAGACAGTATTTGTATTCTATTGATCATTTATTATGATATTGTTCCAGTTGTTGATAATGCTCTTTTGATCCTCTATCAAATATTCTCTTTAATTCTCTGACATTCTCTTATATTCTCTTTATTTCTCTTACTGTTGAAATTCGATTGACATATTTTTATTGATGGCTATTCTTGAAATCCAAAAGAAAATATTTGTTACAGAATTTCTTTCGGTTTTGGAATTTGTTCATGCAAGTGATGTCACTGAAGCAAAGAAAATGTCATGATATGCTATATTATCCTGCTAATCCCCATCTTATTTTTATTACTTCAAAGCATAACTTAGATAAGATTTAGATAAGGAAACTAACAGGACCAATATGACCCATATTTTTTTCTTCCATTCGCACAAGATTATTAGGATCAATGTAATGAAACTGAACATGAATTGAACGTGAATAATAATGAATTAAACACAAACCAAACTGCCAAAACAAGGCAAAAAAAAAAATTTGTCAGCTAGTAAAACATTGCAATATCTTTTTACCTCAAACATTAAAGCGGGGAATAAGGTGGGTCTTGCAGTCGAAGTGCAGTGGCTTGCACGTGTTAAGAATATCTAACGCTTTTCTCTGTGCAACGACGTCGGTAAACGCAGTAGCATCTTTTCCTGTCTCTCTTCTTCTTCTTCTTCTTCTTCTTCTTTTCTAAAATCAGTTGCTGAGATTTAATTTACTTTGGTCAACTGATCAATTGCAAATCAAAAATCTTTTCTAAAATCAGTTACTGAAATTACTTTACTTTGGTCAACTGATTAATTGCAAAATCAAAAATCTTTTCTAAAATCAGTTACTGGAATTACTTTGGTCAACTGATTAATTGCAAAATGAAAAATCTTTTCTAAAATCAGTAGCTGAAATTACTTTACTATAATTGATCAATTGCAAAAAGAAAATCTTTCCTAAAAAAACAGTTACTGAAATTACTTTACTTTGGTCAACTGATCAATTGCAAAATCAAAAATCTTTTCTAAAATCAATTATTGAAATTAATTTACTTTGGTCAACTGATCAATTGCAAAATCAAAACATATGATAGGAAGAATAGTATTGTTGCTGCCAAGGCCTGCAAACTGCACGCAACGCTAGCTCAACACACTGCTCAGGTGGGATAATAGGACGTGCAACAGCCGCGCGCGTGTGTGTGTGTGTGTTGTGGTGTGTGTGTGTGTGTGTGTGTGTGTGTGTGTGTGTGTGTGTGTGTGTGTGTGTGGTTGTGTGTGTGTGTTGTGTATGTGTGTGTGTGTGTGTTGTGTGTGTTGTGCGTCGTGTTGTGTGTTGTGTGTGTGTGTGTGTGTGTGTGTGTGTGTGTCTTTGTGTGTGTGTGTGTGAGTGTGTGATGCGTGTAAGTGCTTGCATGTGTGCATCCGTCATCCGTCAATACTTCATTACAACCTCCTTTCTCCCCTCGTTTCATCACTTCAGCCTGCGGCGGGATGGGGGGGGGGGGGGGGTGGGGGGGGGGGTGTGTGTGGGGGGGGGAGGGGGGAGCCAATAAGGGACGTATGCTCCAGAACACAATTTCCCAGAATGTCACTGCAGCACCTGCTCTCTCGGACGCTCCTAATACTATTAGCTAATAGTTCCTGCACGAACGGTTTGAAGCTGAGAAGGACAGGGAGTGAAGCTGAGGGAGTGATGGTGATGGCGGAGAGGGAGATGGAGTGGAGGAGGAAGGGAAGAGGGAGGGTGAGGTGAGTGGAAGGAAGGAGGGGAGAGGAGTGACAGAGTGACAGAGGAGAAGGGAAGAGGAGGGAGTGACAGAGGTAGGAAGGAGGGGAGTGACGGAGTAGAAGTAAGTTGATAGGAGGGGAGTGACGGAGTAGGGAAGAAGGGAAGGTGCGGGGGAAGGAGTGACAGAGGAGGAAGGGCGAAGAGGAGGTGAGGTGAGGGACGGCAGGGGAGGAATGACAGAGGAGGGAAGGGGAGGACGGGTGAGTTGAGGGGAAGGAAGGAGGGGAGGGAGTGACAGAGGGGAGGAAGGGAAGAGGGGGAGTGAGGTGAGGGGAAGGAAGGAGGGGAGGAGTGACAGAGGCGGAAGGGAAGAGGAGGGTGAGTTGAGGGGAAGGAAGGAGGGGAGGGAGTGACAGAGGAGGAAAGGGAAGAAGGGTAGGGTGAGGTGAGGGGAACGGAAGGAGGGGAGGGAGTACAGAGAGGGAAGGGAAGAGGGAGGGTGAAGGTGAGGGGAGGAAGGAGGGGGGAGTGACAGAGGAGGAAAGGAAGAGGGAGGGTGAGGTGAGGAAGGAAGGAGGGGAGGGAAGTGACAGAGGAGGAGGGAAGGGAGGAGTGAGGAGGGAAGGAAGGAGGGAGGGAGTGACAGAGTGAGGAAGGGAGAGGGAGGGTGGTTGAGGGGAGGAAGGAGGGGTAGGAGTGACAGGAGGAAGGGAAGAGGAGGGTGAGTTGAGGGGGAGGAAGGAGGGAGGGAGTGACAGAGGAGGAAGGGAAGGGAGGGTGAAGGTGAGGGAAGTGAGGAGGGGAGGAGTGAAGTGGAGGAAGGAAGAGGGAGGGTGAGTTTGAGGGGAAAAGAGGGAGGGAGTGACAGAGGAGGGAAAGGAAAGGGAGGGGGTGGTGAGGAAGAGAGGAGGGGAGGGAGTGGACGGAGGATATAGGGAAAGAGGAGGGTGAGTTGAGGGGATGGAAGGAAGGGGAGGGAGTGATCAAAGGAGAAGGGGAAGACGGGAGGGGTGAGTGAGGGGAATGAAGGGGGGAGGGAGTGACAGATGGCGGGAAGGGAAGAGGAGGGTGAGGTGAGGGGATAGGAAAGGAGGAGGGGTGACGGGGAGGAAGGAAGAGGAGGGTGAGTTAGGGGTAGGAAGGAGGGAGGGAGTGACAGAAGGAGGAAGGAAGAGGGAGGAGTGAGGTGGAGGGAGAAAGGAAGGAGGGGAGGGAGTGAGGACGGAGGAAGGACAAGAGAGGGTGAGTTGAGGGGAAGGAAGGGGGAGGAGTGCGAGAGGAGGAAGGAGGAAGAGGAGGTGAGTTTGAGGGGAGGAGGCAGGGAGTGGAGTGAACAGAAGGAGGAAGGGG
>NW_020870250.1:46996-49496 GCF_003789085.1 Penaeus vannamei | reverse complement strand
AGGTTCTATAAATGAAGATATACATGTATACAGTACACATGCAGAATCATGCCATAAAAAAAGAAAAAATATACATGTATGAAATAAAATGAGCAAAACGTCATGCATTTTCTTTATTTTCTTTATAATACCTTGGGACTTATTGCTTACTAGAATACTTATTGGTTAAATAAAACAAAAATACATGTAGATGAGGACAAACATTCACAACACATCATTTCAATTTTCTTTTTTATATATATTTTATCTTTCTGTTTGCCATGGAGCGTTATGTTAATTAAGGTCACACACCAGTACTTTTATCAATGCTGAACTCCTGCCAGATATCAGTGTAATACAATATTTACAACCTGTGCCTCACTTGTTGTACATTGTAAATACTTTGGTTTCTAGATCCTGGGCTAATTCTATGTTGTTATATTTTTTTCTTTTTTTTGTTATCACTGTTATCATCCTAATCATGATTATTATAATAATCTTTATCATTATCATTACCATTATTATTGTAATTTTTTTTCATTATCATTATTGTTATTATCCTTATCATCATTCGTACTGTTATTATTCTCACAATCATTTTTACTATCGTTATTATTGTTATTATTACCATCGCTATCATTATGATGATTGTAATTAATGCTATTATTACTACTGTTATCATTGTTCTCACTATTACCATCACCATTACTATTGTTAATATGATTATAATTGTCACCATCACCATCTTTATCATTCTATTGTTATTAGTATTGCTAAGTGAATATCAACATAAATGTATTAACAACTTATCAACTACCATTATCATTTACATTCCCATAATCATCAGCACCGAATATAAAATGTAGTTTCTTGTATTAAACAAGTTAAGATATTTTGTAAGCCAGCTAGAAATCTCATTTCTATTCATCCAGTGTTGTACCTCTGGGTGACGTTGGCCTACATTTATTCATGGTTCCATAAATCTAAGTTACTGGGTAGGGTGGGTTAGTATGAGGCCCATGGTGAACGGGAGTGGTGTTCCAGCCGTGGGACAAATTCCGGGGTTCTTATCGTAATGCTTTTTGTGAGAACATAAGTCATAAAGTCGTGTTTTACTTGTTTTATTTCCATACGTGATGTTTGTTTTTTTTTTTTATATCTCAGGCTCTCATATTGTCTCTTGCTTTGTATTTCTGTCTGTCTGTCTGTTCTGTCTGTCTTCTCTCTCTCTATTTCTCTCTCTCTCTCTTCTTCTTCTTCTCTCTCTCTCTCTCCTTCTCTCTCTCTCTCTCTTCTCTCTCTCTCCTCTCTCTCTCTCTCCTTTCTCTCTCTCTTCTCTCCTCTTCTCTCTCTCTCTCTTCTCTCTCTCTCTCTCTCTCTCTCTCTCTCTCTCTCTCTCTCTCTCTCTCTCTCTCTTCTATCTATCTATCTATTCCATCTCTCTCTTCTCTCTCTCTCTCTCTCTCTCTCTCTCTCTCTCTCTCTCTCTCTCTCTCTCTCTCTCTCTCTCCTCTCTCTCTCTTCTCTCTCTCTCTCTCTCTCTCTCTTCTCTCCCCTCTCCATCTCCCACTTTCTTTCTAACCAGAATGATGCGAATTATCATAGATGAAATACATTAAAATACATAATGTGATGCGGAATGTAAAAATAGAATGGAGTGGAATTACAACGTAAATGGGAGTGCCCTTTTGTCATATCATTTTTATTTGATCCTGAATTATACTCTCTCTCTCTCTCTCTCTCTCTCTCTCTCTCTCTCTCTCTCTCTCTCTCTCTCTCTCCTCTCTCTCTCTCTCTCTCTCTATCTCTCTCTCTCTCTCTCCTCTCTCTCTTCTCTCCTCTCTCTCTCCTCTCTCTCTCTCTCAAATTTCTTTAAACACATTACCTTGAGGGTTGTTTAGTGAGACAAGCAAAAGGGAAGGAAGAGAAAAGAAAACTTAAAGGAGATAATTTAGGCAAAAGAAGGAATGAAAGAAGAGCAAGGAAGGTATGAATAAGAGAGAAAAAAGATAAGAAAAAAACAGTATATCAATAAGCAAACAAAGATGATAATTAGAATATTGAGAAAGATAAAATTAAATGGTTATGGAAGTGAGAACAAAGTAAGCAAGGAGACGAGGAATAGACAAACAAGACAAAAGGAAGAGATAAGCCAGAGACAAGAAAAAAAAGTTAAAAAAAGGAAAAAAAAGGATAAGAAATGGACGAGCAAAAGCAAGTAAGAGATAAACAAGAGGTAAGGAGAATGAAAAGCAAAGAATAGCAAAAGACAAGAATTGAATCAACAAGAAAACAAAAGACAAAAAAAGAAGAAAACAAGAGACAAAAAAGAAGAAAACAAAAGACAAAAAAGAAGAAAACAAGACACAAAAAAGAAAAGAAATAAACAAAAGACAAACCAAGTGTTAAGCACAGAAAAAAAAAAAAAAAAAAAAAAAAAAAAAAAAAGGAAGAAGAAAAGGCAAGAGCAAAAAAAACTTGAGGAAAGAAGCGTCTAATCTTATGAATTATACATGCTGTT
>NW_020870250.1:42370-46896 GCF_003789085.1 Penaeus vannamei | reverse complement strand
CACTACGAACTACTCCTGCAGCCCTACATGTCACGCTGGTGAATTGATGGTGCAAGAAAGGAAGGGTTTGTGTTTTTATGTTTTTATGTCTATGCATATATGCCTCTTACCGTGTATGCATATATGTAGATGGTGTGGGTGCGAGCGAGCCGTGTGTTGTGTGTGTGTGTGTGTGTGAGAGAGAGAGAGAGAGAGAGAGAGAGAGAGAGAGAAAGTCCTGTCTCTGCCTGTCTCTCTCTCTCTCCTCTCTCTCTCTCTCTCTCCTCTCTCTCTCTCTCTCTCTCTCTCTCTCTCTCTCTCTCTCTCTCTCTCTCTCTCTCCCTCTCTCTCTCTCCCTCTCCTCCTCTCTCCCTCTCCCCTCCCTCCCTCTCCCTCCCCCCCTCTCCCCTCCCTCCCTCTCCCCCTCCCTCTCCTCTCCCTCCCCTCCCCCTCCCTCCCTTCTCCCTCTCCTCTCCTCCTCTCCTCTCTCTATCTCTCCTCTCCCTCCCTCCCTCCTCCTCTCTCTCTCTCTCTCTCTTCTCTCTCTCTCTCTCTCTCTCTCTCTCTCTCTCTTCTCTCTCTCTCTCTCTCTCTCCTCTCCCTCCCTCCCCTCCCTCTCCCTCTCCCCCTCTCCCTCTCCCTTCCTTTCTCCCTTTCCCTCACTTCCTCTCTCCCTCTCCCTCTCGCTTCCTTTCTCCCTCTCCCTCCCTCTCTCCTTCCTCTCCCTCTCCCTCCCTCTCTCCTTCTCCCCCTCTCCCTCCCTCTCTCCCTCTCTCCCCTCCCACACCTGCCTCTTTCTCTCCCTCTCCTTTTCTCTCTTTTAGCCTTAATCTCTTATAGTGTTTCAAGTAAACAGACGCTGAATTATCCACGTCTCTGCCTGGATAATCTCCGCTAACTCATCACATGAAATGCTATCATTATTGCAACCACTCTGAGTGCCTTGTTTGTACTCCTTTGCCCTAAGACCTCCTTAAGATCTCTTGATGCTCTTACTCTGAAGCCCGGGCTCTTGGGATCTTAATGCTGCAATAAATGTAGTAGCATTTCTCTGTCGGGCTTTATGCTCCCAGGAATTGTCGTGTAGGAACTTAATGCTGTGATAGGAGTGCAGGATGTGTAATAACTAGAGTGCGATTCTTCCAGGTACACATGCTCCTGACACCGAGCAAGGGATGTTAATGCTCCAATAACTATAGGTGATTATACCCAGTGAGCCTCATAATATTAAGAACAAACCCCCAAGGTAAGATTTTAATGCGCCAATAACTAGCAGGGTGTTTCTCGGGGTCTCTCACGTTCCAGAGAACAGACAGAAAGGTCCTGAGTGTATAATAACAATAGGAAGATGCTTCCAGAGGCTTCGTACTCCTCAGAACTTAGTCGATTGAAATCTTAATGCTGTGGCAACAATGGCAGGATGCCTGTGGCGGGTTCCACGTTCCTTAGCAACAATTTCCAAGAATTGTATGGCAAGATTACGGAGCGGTTTCCATGCCCTTAGAACAATGACGCGGACCCTTAACGTGCCAATAAGCGTGGCAGGAAATGTCCCGGGAGAGTTCACGCTCCTATTACGTCCTCTTGAAGACGTCTCGAGGCGGTTGCAGCGCCGCGGCCGACATGGGAGGCTGAATGGACCGGCAATTGAGTGACAATGGCGAATACTTAGTGCCGGTGCCAGGGCCAGGCGAGTGTCTGACAGCGCGACGGGCTGGGTAGGACGTCTGGAGGCAGGAGGGAAGGGGGAGGGGGAGGGTCGAGTGCCTTGCTACGTACCTATCAATCAGTCTGCCTCCTCGTCAACCGGCCGGGGAAAGGGGTGGAGGGGCGTCGCCAAACAGAATTTGCCTAGCTCGATGTGATTAGCCTTTTGATGTCTGTCCATGTACGTAAGCACTAACACAACCTCCCCCCTCCCTCGTTACACAAATATATATAGCCTCTTGTCTCTAGGTATTCGAAAGGCTATTTGAAGACGGCGAGGAGACTGACGTGCAGCGGAGGCAGACACAACAGAGCCATTAGAGATAAAGCAAAACTTCGTCTCTGTCGAGGATGTAAGAGGATTGGTACAGTGTCTGGATGAAAACAGGAAGGAGAAAAACAAGACAGGAGGAAGACAGAACAGCTAATAAAACTGAGGCATAGGAATATAGAATAACAATATAATGCAGACACAATGAGATAAACATGATAGGAAAAACAACAGACCCTGTAAGATAAAAATGACTATAAATGGGGACACTACGGGATAAAAGCAAGATAAAGCAAAGCTACAAGGGAAGGCATGAGGCAGATAAGGAACACAGCAAGATAAAGAGGTACATAAAGAGGAGGGAATACGTTAGGTGGGAAAGATACAGAGATAAAGAGATACGGTAAGGTTGGGAAATATAATATACAAATGACGCAGATAGCAGTGGCCTCACGGAGGAAGTAAATAAAGTGCAAAAGGAAGACACTGAAAGCAAACAAATTGCAGGAAGTTGGAAATAAAGTATCCAAGGAATTCCGCGAAGGAAAATGAAAACTGCCCCTGACCCTAGACGAAAGAGAGAAGATACAGAAGAAGAAGCAGGGAAAAAGGAGAAAATGAAGCCAAAGAAGAGGAAGAAGAAGGAGGAGGAGGAGATGAAACCAAAGAAGGGGAAAGAGAGGAAGAAGAAGAAGATAAGGAGGACGAAGGAAGAGAACGAAGCCAAAGGCAGAGGCCACCCGGCACGCGAAGACCTCATCCACCGGAGCAGAGGACGGAGGGCGAGCGAGCAGCGCCTGTCCTCTGTCAACATGGCTCCGCATTAACGTGGCTGGGCGGCATGGCTCAAGTGTCATGCGCCGATAAAGTGTGGTCCTAAAGTGGTCATAAAAACGGCTGATAACTAACCGCAAAAAGGGACCAACGCAAGATTGGGACGCGAACCGGTTTAACGCAGACTGATCTGGGTTAGTTTCTTTTCTTTCTTTTTTCCTTTTTTTTCTTTTCCTTTCCTTTTTCTTTTTTTCCTCTTAAATTATGTTTTTTTTCTATCTTTTCCATTCTGTTTTTTTCTTTTTTCGTGAATGTGGTGGGACTGGGATGATTCATGTATTTGCTTAAGTGTTCTCTCGCTTTTATTTGCGTGTATGTGTGTGTGTATGTTTGAATGTATGTGTGTATGTATATATTTATGTATGTGTATATGCATATCTATGTGTATGCGTGGATATGTATGTGTAAGTATCCAGGCTATCGTGTTGAGGAGGAGCGCCCCTCGCAGCATCCCCTTTGCAGGAGAGCGAAAAGGCGAGGCAGCAGCGACAACGAGTTTCCCTTTTCCTGCACCAGGAAGACTGGCTTTTATTTCCCCCGCGTTTCCATTTTCCTTTTCTCTTCTTTTTCTTTCCCCTTCCTTTTTCTCCGGGTTTATTTGACCTTTCGCCAAGAGAAAGAGAAGGCGAGAGGGTGAAGGATGACTCTTGAGAATGAGGTCGCCCTCCAGCCTTGGAGTCCACTTCTCTCGGCCTCGAAATGGCGCTTGCGAAAAGCCAGCTAATCTGTTGAAGGGGGACACTTTTTCGCCCCTTGGAGTGGCGTCGAGGGCCGGGTCGGTCTCATTATGCTATTTTTCGTGGAGTTTTCTTGGGGAGGGCGATGAATGTTATTTTTATTATTTTTATTATTACTTTGATTATTCTGTTGTTATTGTTGGTTTTTGTTATACATTATCATTGTAGTATCATTATTACTATTATTGTTGTTATTATCATCATTATTGTTATTGTTATTTTCATTATTGATATTTATTTATTATTATTATTTTTATTATTAATTGTCATTTTGTTTTTTTTCAAATGATATTGATAATAATGGTATGATAATAAAACAATGATTGGAATATTATCATCATCCTTATTGTCATGGTAATTTTATTATTGCCATGGTAATTATTAGTATCTTCTCCCTTTTGTATTTCCTCCTCCTACTCGTCTTCCTTATCCTTTTTTTCTCCTGTACCACCACCTATTCATTCTGTTTCCTCCTTTTTTCTTTGTCTTCTTGACCCTCCCTCTTCCTTCCTGATTTCTGTATTTTTTCCTTCCCTTCTTTCATCCCTTCTCTCCTTTCATCCTTCCCTTTGCACCCACATCCTCCTATTCGTCTTAATCCTTCCTCCTCCTCCTCCTCCTCCGCTTCATGTCCCTACTCATTCTTCTACTCCCAATTTCCTTGTTCCTCCTCTTCCTCCCCACCCCCTCTTCCTCTCCTCCTCCTCCTCTCTCCTCTCCTTCCTCCTCCTCGTCATGACCCCACTCTTCCTACTTCTACATTCCCTCCTCTTCCCCTTCCTCTTCCTCCCCTTCTCCTGCTCCTCCTCATTTTCCTCCTTCTCCCTCTCTTCCTCTTAATCCTCTTCCTCCTTCTCCTCCACTACCTCCTCTTCCTCCTCCTCCTCCTCTCCCTCTCCCTCTCCCTCCTCCCTCTCCTCCCTCCTTCCTCTCCTCCTCCTCCTCCTCTCCTCCTCCCTCTCCCCTCTTCTCCTCCTCCTCTTAATCCTCCCTCCTCC
>NW_020870250.1:24870-32370 GCF_003789085.1 Penaeus vannamei | reverse complement strand
CATAAAGGATAACACATGGCAATAATACTATGCTATATATATCTGTCTGTCTGTCTGTCTGTCTATTAATTAATTATAAAACTGGTTCGAGACATGTAAATGAATATTGGAAAAAAAGGTGATAACGAGCGACTCACAAAAAAAAAAAAAATAACGATTAAAAAAATGCTGTGTTAACCATTACACTACAAGGACTTTGTAACTTACGAAAAGAAAGCTATTTCTATCTAGAGTAATCCCCCCCTCTCTCTCTCCCCCTCTCCCCTTTCACTCTTTCACCCTCACCCCATCTCTCTCTCTCTCTCTCTCTCTCTGTCCCTCTCTCTCTCTCTCTGTCTTTTCATCTGTCTCTGCACTGCATCTGTCTGTCTGTCTGTCTGTCTGTCTGTCTCTCTTACCCCCTCCTCTCTCACCCACCCTTCTCCTCTCTCTCTCTCTTTTCGTCTGTCTCTGCAATCTGTCTGTCTGTCTGTCTGTCTGTTCTCTCTCTCTCTCCTCTCTCTCTCTCTTTCTGTCTTCTCTCTCTCTCTCTCTGGCTCTTCTTCTCATCTTTTCAATGTTTACAAAGAAATAAAGCATCCTCAATAAAATAGCAATCTTAAAACAAATTATATATTTTTTACATGTGGCGAGGTAACATAGTTCTTACTCGATAATTTTGCTATAAATGCTGAAAACTGAATTTCAACCACAGACATTTTCATACAATGTTGATAAATCTCTTTCATAAACGTTACGAACTCATTCTCTGTTTTATCAAATTATTATATGCTTTTGGAAATTAAAGATATCATAAAAAATATATATTTGATTCTGCCTTTCGATCTCTCATTTATAAAGCTTAGTCGAAATTTACAATTCATGACAAAATCAGAAAGTGATAAGCCACACAACTCTATTTTTGAGACTTGTTGTGTATTTCTCAGGCCAAAGATGTCAGCCTAAAGAAAAATTTGTTACTCGACCATATTCAATGATTTGATGATGATGATCACACTAACAACAATAAAGAATTCATAAAAACATAAATAGTAAGAATGATAAGAGTATTACTATCAGTATTAATTATGATGATAAATAAAATTGATTAGCATAATAATGGAATGATAACTATAAAGATAATAATGATAACGATACACAATATTTGATTATAGTTATGATGATAAGAATACAATAATGATGATGACGATCGTGATGATTATGTGGGTGATGATAATAACAATGCTAATGATGATAATGATAATGATATTGATAATGCTAAAAGCTATGATGATGATGAGGATGAAATCAGAAATATACAAGAAAGGCAATAATATTAACAATATTTTTGAAGTCACAATTACGATTCTATGATATTGATATGAAACATGTTAATATAATGGATATTAATAAAAACAACTTCCAAGAAAATCACTAATTCGCGCTCAAATATAAAATATAAGTAACATAAAAACAAAAAAAGCTAGATTGTCTCCGTCGGGAATCGAACCCGAAATCTCCTGAGTCAGAGGCAGACACGTTAACCACTTCGCCACAAAGACTTATTAGAACATAAACATATATTTGTTTTTATATAAACTAATCCCGTACCCCCTTCTCTATGTGTGTGTGTGCCTGTCGCTTTATATCTGTCTGTTGTACTAAACCTACTAAAGAACGAATAGTTATTCAATAAAAGGTTGTATTTATTTTAAAAAGAATGTAAATTTCAATTCAAGGGAAACTAATAGTTCATTAGCGATATATTTTATTAACACATAGCATTCAAGTATACCGTAATTTGAGCCACATTAATTCTATATGCTGTGCTAACAATTCTTTTGTATACATGTTTCTCTTTTATAAAATATAAATAGGATTTAAGGAACTAGATATATATATATATATATATATATATATATATATATATATATATATATATTACATATTCAGTATTATTTTTTAAGTGACCTGAAATGTTAAAATATATCACGAAAGAAGGAAGGGGAAAAATTACACTTGATACAGACTGTTAGATGTCTTATTTACGAGGTTTGGCAACACTTCCCAGCATTGCCAAAAGTAAAGCACATGACAATATTAATAAGGAACCTTTTTAAGACTAAATGTGTGAATCTCAGGTCATCCTAGAGAGAAAAAAATAGGGTTTTATATGAATTGGTAAGGATGGTAATGACAGCACCAATAACAGCATCAAAATTCGATGTCAGTGGTAGTGATGATGATATATATGTATATATATATATATATATATATATATATATATATATATATATATATTATGTGTGTGTGTGTGTGTGTGTGTGTGTGTGTGTGTGTTGTGTGTGTGTGTGTGTGTGTGTGTGTGTGTGTGTGTGTGTGTGTGTGTGTAATGTTGTATTGATAATAGTTATTATAATAAAGGTACGATGATAATCCTATAAATATGAAGGGTAATGATAGTTCACAATACTTATAATGATAGTGATGACGATAATAACATCAACAGTAATAAAATAATGATAAAAGCAATACCAGCAGCAGTAGTAATTTTAATTATAATAACAATAACATACTACTACTACTACTACTATAGTGATTATCATGAAAATAATGGTGAAGATAGCAGTAATACTAATAATGATAATAATGGTGATGATAAAAAATAATAACAATTATGATATCGATGATGATAATAATTATAATAACAATATTATGCGTATAATCTGGACCTCAGTCAGTTTTATATAAGATTGGAGTGGTTAAAGAAATCTTAAAGGCCATTTAAATTTCCCGTTAGATTTCTCATTTATAAAGGACAACAGTTTCCAGCTTGTCAAAAAAATATATTTAATAATAAAAATAAAATAAAATAAAAGAGAGGAAAAAAGAAAGAAAGAAAATGAATTCTTGTCAAAAAAAGATAAAAGAAAGAAAATGAATATAGAGAAAAATGAGGTTAACACGACCATATTGAATGATAATAAAATAATAATTATAACAATAAAACAATAGGAAATATAGTGGAATAATCATAGACAATAATAATGATAATACTAGTATTAATAATGATGATAACAAAGTTGATTATCATGATGATCATCATAAATTTAGTGGGGTTCTTGGACCCCCTCCCCCCCCCCCCCCCCCCTCTCCCACACTCTATGAAAGCATCTTTATGTAATTCAGAGATTTCTTGAGAATGGCCTAACTTTAAAGACTCCAAGAACCATATTGAATCTATCGCATAGTAGGTCTTTTCGCTGACAAGTGCCATCGGCTCGCAGGAACATTGCCGACTGCGGTGAATAGATGATTAGTGATGGCGACATATGACTGCGAGGCGCTTGGCCGAAGAGAAATCTGAGATTCGCAACTTTTATTATTGATTAAGAAGTTTTCACATATTTCCGAGGAAGTTACACGGGATGGTATGCGAATTATCTTGATTCTTTATTTACCTATTTCTCTTATAATTGCACACCAATTTATAAACATTATAAAATAAATTAGATAAAATATATCATTGCAGGGCACCTGCGTGGAAACCACCGTCCACTCGGCTTGACTGGGAATCGAACGCGGGACCTCGGAGTCGAAGTCACGCGTCGTACCAGTGCACCACTGCGTTGTGATTAAAATTCGGTGACTATAATTTAAAAATAATTAGTTTGAGGTATGACAAAATGGGTTTCTTATATGTAAAAAATATATTCTTTACATAAAAAAAGACGGATGTTAAGGAACTGCATTTTTAGAGCGACCTGGAGCTATGAAAAAAATCATAATAAAGATACATTTAATTCTGCCGCCGAGTGTCTCATTTATAAACAACAGCAAGTTCTATCTTTGCCAAAAAGTAGAATACGTGACAGAATCAATAAGGGCTACGTCACACAAGTCTAATTTTTGAGACTTAATGTATATATTCCAAGAAAAAATATTAACCAACCATATTCATGATGATGATGCTAATCACATCAACAACAATGGAGAAATTCATGGGAAATATAAATAATAAAAATGATGAAAAGAGTACCAATATCAGCATTAATTATGATGATAACATAAAACAGATTAGCATAATGATGAAGCGGTGGAACATGTCGGGAAAGAAAGAAGGGAAGGTTATATTTGACTGGCCTTTGGGTGTCTCATTTATGAACTCCAGCAGCAGGTTCCAGCATTGCCATCACAATGATATCACAATTACTATTCTAATTATACTATTGATTAGGGACAAGTTAATAAAGGTTGATATAAAAGAGTTACTTGAAAACCAACGAGTCGCGAATAAATCTAAAAAAAAGAAAGGAAAAAAATTATGTCCTCCGTCTCGAATTTAAAGCCACTATATTACAAGGGCTTAATGATAGGGAAAAGAAAGCAATTTTTATCTAGAGTGATCCCCTTCCCGCCCTCTCTCTCCTTTATCTCCCTCCTCTCTCTCTTCTCTCTCCTCTCTCTATCTATCTGTCTCTCTCTCCCTCCCTCTCTCTCTCTCTCTCCCTCTCTCTATCTATCTGTCTCTCTCTCCCTCCCTCTCTCTCTCTCTCTCTCTCTCTCTTCCTCTCTCTCTCTTCTCTCTCTCTATCTGTCTCTCTCTCTCTCTCTCTCTCTTCTCTCTGTCTTCTCTTCTCTCTCTTCTCTCTCTCTCTCTCTCTCTCTCTCTCTCATCTGTCTCTCTCTCTCTCTCTCTCTCTCTCTCTCTCTCTCTGTCTCTTTCTCTCCCTATCTCTATCTCTCTCTCTCTTTCTCTCCTTCTCTCTCTCTCTCTGTCTTTCTCTCTTTTTCTCTCTCTTTCACTCTTACTCTCTCTCTCTCTCTTCTTCTTTCTCTCTCTCTTCTTCTCTCTTTCTCTCTCTCTCTCTCTCTCTCTTTCTCTCTCTCTCTCTTCCTCTCTCTCTTCTCTCTCTCTCTCTCTTTCTCTCTCTCTCTTTCTCTCTTTCTCTCTCTCTCTTCTCTTCTCTCTCTCTTCTCTTCTTCTTTCTCTCTCTCTCTCTCCTCTCTCTCTCCTCCTCCTCCTCCTCCTCCTCCTTCTTCTTCTTCTCTCTTCTCTATCTCTCTCTCCTTCTTCTCTCTCTCTCGCTCTCTCATGAGGGACAAACTTAACAAAGAACGAATTCAAGAAATAACAAATTAAGAAGAACATATGTTCTGCGCTCGAGGCAACCTGCAGTTTAGTTTAGAGTCATCTGAACCGAAGTAGATTTTATATATTATGTTGATAATTATTTTCTGTAAATGCTATGAAACCGTTTCTGGTTAATGAGATTTTAAATATGATTGGGTGAATTTAAGGAACTAAAATTCACAGAGAAGATAAATAACGATAAAATAAGACAGACATAAGTGACGAAATATCTTCTCTGTCCCGGCTCAAATCCGCCCGTTTTGTACAAGGCATTATAAGTAAAATGACGTATAAGGAACAAGGGAATATAAAGGGAATCTACCAATGAATAAGGAATTGAACCTGATTATATGAAATCCGATCTGCTGCGCAGTTTGTTGTTAGGATCTGATTCTATAGTTATTATGGTTCAAGGTATTTATTTGCGCATTGCAACTACCATTTGTTAACAAAATCAATAAAATTTACAAAAAAGTTAGTTAAAACATTTTTTGCAAGGTACCTACGTGAAACCACACTGTCCACTCGGCATGACTGGGAATCGAACGCGGGACCTCGGAGTCGAAGTCACGCGTCGTACCAGTGCACCACTGCGTTATATTCATTTACACAAATAATAAGTTATTTATTGTTTATACTGTGAATATAGTGACTTGTTTTCTTTGTTTCGTATTTCCGTTACAATTGTGTGTAATCGTAGTCTCCTGCAATCAAGAGTGAGATACTGGTTCATTCTCGTGCAGGAGACATGGTGACGATCCCGCTGGCAAAGGTTTGGGTAACAGTCCTGGCCAGATGACTTGCGTTTCTTTGCGTTGTTTTGAAGGCGTGATTTGCCTTTGGGTCATAAAGTCAGAGATAGATTATTGTTATTATTAGTTAGAAGTTTCCTCACATAGTCTGTTAAAAAGTATTATTCTGTGTGTTGCTTCTCGTCTTCATCTGCCGCCATATTGGCTCTTAACTTATTAACCTATTTTAACTATTGATTTTTTGGGTGCTTTTTATTTCCTTGCTTTTATTTCTAACCTTTATTATTTATTATTTCTTCTTGGTTATACATTTCAAGTTTTGCCTCATTATTGTTCAGTTTCTCTGTTTTGCATCCGTTTTTATCGTTTCTTCATCATTCTTTAAAATTACACACACACATACACACACACGATGCACATACACCCATACACGCACGAAGACTAACGCACATTAACTTTTTTCTATCTCAATTCATTTTCAAATACTTAATTTCTATTATCATTCTCTATAAACATGTCTCCTATTACCATTCCAATAAGAATCATCATCTTGCATCCATGGCCACTGTCATGTCTTGTTATATTACTATAATTATTATTGATATTATTATTAGTATATTTTTTATGATCATTATCATTATTTTATCATGAATATCATTTTTTTCTCATTTTCATTTTCACTAATATTGCAATCATTAATATTAAAATTGTAATTTCTATTATTATCATTTTTATTGTTGTTGCTGTCATCATAGTTATTATCTGCTTCTTCTTATTATTATTATCACCACCATCCTTCTCATCACCAATCAGTAGACTCATTATCATCAATATCATCTTTGGCATCATTAATATCATTACCATTATTATCATGATCATCATTATAATATTTTTTACCATTATTGTTATTGTTTTTATCATTTTTTATTACTATTCCTCTTATCATCATGATAGTTATTTCCATTATCATCATCACCATCATTATAACTCTTATGAATTACCGCTATTATCACTATTACTATAATCGTGACCGTGACAATAGTAAAAATGAATATCATAATAAGGGTAAGTTATAATGATGGTGACGATAATAGTATATAATATCATCACCATTTCTCAGGCCAAAGATGGCATGCAAAAGAAAAAATTGCTAACACGACCATATTCAATGATTATGATAATGATAATCACACTAACAACAATAAAGAAATTTACGAAAACATAAATAATAAAAATGACAAGAAGAGTATTAATGTAAGTATTAATTATGATGATATAGTATTGATTAGCATAATAATGGAACGATAACTATAATGATAATTATAACGATAAGCAATAATCGATTATAGTTATGATGATAAGAATATAATAATGATGAAGATGACGATCGTGATGATAATGACGGTGATGATAATAGTAATACTATTGATGATAATGATAACGATATCAATAATAATAAAAGCAATGATGGTGAAGAGGAAATTAAAGATATATAAGACAATAAATAATAACATTATTTCTGATAATACAATTACGATTCTCTGACACTGATAAGAACATTTTTGATAAATATGGATATGAATCAAAACAAGTTTTAAGAAAATCAATGACTCGGGCACAAATATATAATAAAAA
>NW_020870250.1:12500-15000 GCF_003789085.1 Penaeus vannamei | reverse complement strand
ATTACTGTTTCACTATCATCATCATTATTATCATCAATCATTCATTATTTCATTATTAATTTGATTGCATTATCATCTATTTAACCATTTGCCATGTATCATTAGGTGAAACAAATAATATTCATTCATCATTACTTACAATTTATTCATTATTCATATTAATCAGTATCATTATTCATCATTATTATTAAATTCAGTCTCACGAAGCCTACTACCATAATAAATTAACAATAAAACCATTGGTGCAATTATTTTTACATTCTTATCCTCCTGTTTCATTTTGCTTCACCCTTCTCATTTGTCGTAATTCTGCTGGTGAGTGACTCGGCGAGGAAAGGCACGCCGGAAGCCGTAGTATGACAACACACACGGCATTATTCTAAGAAGTAAGAGTGTTAAACAATAGCAGCGAGCGTAAATGATCATTCAATCCTCCTTGAGCATCTCTCATCTATAAATTCGCCAGACACCCTTCTTGCATCTTCAACCACATACTCATCGCGCATGCCCCACACGATGCCTAAACTGCTGCTAACGATTATACGAGCATCCAAACACAGATTGCCCAAGCACTTAGTGCGTCCTACGCCAAAAGTAGCGTGTCTAGCTCCCTTCGCCGCAGGCAACAATTGCAAGTACAATCCATGAAATGAAATGCTACTGCTTATGTTCAATTACGACACTGCCATTGTCTATTGTTCCGTAGCTGCACCTGTGTCCTGAATTGGCTGCCGCTCTGTCCGTTAATTCGGCTAGTTGAGCGTTGAGGACGTTTTTAGGGCTGGTCATAATGTGTGTGTGTGTGTTGTGTGTGTGTGTGTGTGATGTGTGTGTGTGTGTTGTGGTGTGTTGTGCGTGTTTTGGTGGTGGTGTGTGGTGTGTGTGTGTGTGTGTGTGGTTGTAATATAGTATATAATATATATATACTATAGATTATATATATAAATAGTAATAGTATTGATAGTATTATATATATATATATGACAGAATGGGCCGTCATCAACGCTTTACTGTGAGGTTGTGTCTCGATAAATGTAAGATTCGTATACGGTTTGGGTTATTTTAACCTTCATCACTCAAGCGCAGATGGTTGCATTCATGACCCCGTGGGTGAGTCCGCTCCCCGTCTGCCTGCATCCTAGCTCATCGTGCTCTATCTGTCACATGTGCCCTGTCCGCTGTACCTGTCTGAGCGCACGTCCTGGCTCTCACCACAAGTAGACGACTGTGTGTGGCGACTACGCGGTAGTATGATTCCTCACTGACAGAGAGGATGATCACCTATGTGGCATGTAGTACTAGTTCATGAAGGTCTCCCACTGTATATATTACTTATATTATATATTATATATATATACTATATATATAGTATATATATATCCTATATACTTACAATATACTTACTGGTATTATATATAAACCGATAATGCTCTACATAACACCAACACAACACGAATACATTATCTTGAATCCTCGTCGACTGTGAACACCACGACCGCAGCTCAAAAACACCTCTAAACTGTCGTCTAACACAGCCGTTAAGCGTCCATACTCTCTCTCTCAGTCCGTGTATCTCTCCATTAGTTATTACTTTCTCTCGCCGTTATTCCCTGCTTATTGTAGCAGGTGTAGCTGTAACCGGTTTAACCCTACATATAATGGCACAGGTTTCGCAATTAACGATAATGGCAGCGCGAGACAACATCTCGGTACCTATTAAACTTCTCCTATATCATCTCATCTTATCGCCTACCCGCTCTATGTACTCTGCGCATAACCTCTCTTCTCTTCTCTCTCTCTCTCTCTCCTCTGTCTCTCTCTCTCATTCTCTCTCTCTCCTCTTCTCTCTCTCTCCTCTCTCTCTCTCTTTCTTTCTCTCTCTCTCTTGTTATTCTTCTCTTTAAATTTTCTGTCGAGTATGATTGGGCCATCGAAGAAATCGAAATCAGAATTAGTGTATGGGGTGAATCAGAAACATGCAGTATGTCTAATAGAGATACCCCAACTGTCGATATATCAATTTAGTTTTCATAAGATTGATTACGGTATATCAGCATTTAAAGTCATCGTTCGTAGATCATATCGCTGCTAATCCGTGTCGCGGGCGTCGCTACGCACTCTGCCCAACTAGCCCACGTGGGCTTGCTACAGCCAAGCTATCTCATGACAACAATACATGAGGTATTGATCATACTAGACAACAGCCAATTAACTTATCGAGACCGTAAATTTTCTGGCTCTCATACCACTCGTCGATAAGCTTTTTATTCTTCATCTCTCCCCCTCCACCCCCCCCACCCCCCCCCCCGCCGCCGCCCCCATCGCGACGTTAATTGGGCGTGTTTCCATGCGGCGATGGCGTTGTCCGGTCCCAATGCCTGACGCCGAGAATTCTTCCCGAGACTCGTGAGACCATGGTGCATGTTGACCTGTAGTGCAGCTGATGCTTTGTAGGTGGAGAACGGTATCCAGACATCCGCATCACATACGGTCCAAACTG
>NW_020870250.1:0-7500 GCF_003789085.1 Penaeus vannamei | reverse complement strand
CTTATAGTTTATATATATATTATAATTTTTAATCTAAATAACCTATGATTTATATATATATATAATTGTTTATACGTATCCATAATATATTTATATATTTATAGAATAAATACTTTCCTTAGTATGATTGCATTACCCCAGGCGTATATAATATAATATACATTTTCTTTTCTTCGTTAAACTATAATATGTTTTCCATAAAAACATACGGAATAGGTAGACCATAAGTATATAATAAACCAATAAAATAGTGATTTATATATTATATATTTAACATAACCCAAAAAATAATAAATCAATTTTGATTTTTGATCCTTATACGTAATACTGTATACATATGATAAAAATATGTATTATTAGTTGATTCTCCATTGTAAAATAATACATAATTTTATCTATAAATTAGATTTTAGTATTTATTATAAAATATATACCCGTCAATTTATTCGATACAGCAAACTAAACACGAATTCACACAAACACATATATTTATTCATAAACCAGCCCACACTACCATACACACTAACCGACTACACACACACACATACCATACATCAGTCACATAGTAAAACAGTAATATAGATTATTTCATTAATAGACTATACGTTTTATATATGATAATATATATATATATATAAATTGAAATGTAACATGTAATATATAATATAATCAATTACACCATAATATTAATTAATAAATAAAACAAATATCCTTATGTTCATTGTATATGTATATACTATATAAAGCACAGTATACTATATATCAAATTTATTTTATATTTTGTCTTTAGTTGCTCAACAGACTTCGAAAAAACCTAGTGAAACTGCTTATAGTTGCATAGAAAATTCCAACGAATCGCAACATTCTCCAGAATAATAATTCCCGCCAAAAATTATGTATTTCTTAACGTACCGTGACGGAGGCAGTGAGGTAAAACCTATTATATTATATATACTATATATATATATTTATTATATATATACTTATGTGATTTACACTAACTCTGTAAACTATTGATACGACTATAGGTATCTGATTAGTATTTATGCAATCTGCAAAACACAATACCTGCGCGTTTCGTGTTGAAATACCTGAAGATTGAATCGAGACTTTCCATCAATAAATCTAGTTTGAGCTGCATTGTGGGTCTCTCTGTGCTACAGGGCTCCATAATATATCATACTTAGGCTACATATATATTACTAATTCTGTTTTATATATATCATTATACTAATATACTTATATCAAATGCCTATATCTAAAGTCTTATACAATATATATATAATGTATATATGATGGTGTGTGGTGGGCATAGAGGTGGTGGGTCGGCGGCGTGTGTGTGTGTGTGCGCATGTGTGATAGGGCGCTTCTCTCGCGGGGTTTGTGCAGTTACTATCATATTACTGTAGGCTCCGTATGTATGGTGTCATCGCGCGCATACCCATGTTTCGCAATTGTCGTTTGTGTGTGGTGCTGTGCGATTTCGGCTTGATTTAGGTAGCGCCGTCCCTATGATAATATTGTATATTTTAGGTACTCTATATTATATCGTAATCTTATAAGCTATGGAATGAGGTGAATAAGTGTCAATTTCTTCTTATCGTGTATTTATATATTGTTTATATTTATTATTAGAATCGACTATATTACTTATACTCTATCTGTTTATTATATGTTTATAGTATTTTTTTTTATTTTTGAATAAGTAAGGTTAAATAGGGTAGGTTATGTTTGTATTACTTGTTTGTTTATTTTTTTTTAATATTCTTATTCTTCTTTCATATATATACACCTATTATAATTCTACCTATTTATATCATTTTTTTTCTCCGGCTATATTATTTTATACTCTATTATATATTATCCTGTATTACCAACTATACTCCTACACTTTCCTTACCTATTTTCCTTCCATTACTCTATATATATATAGATTTTCCCTTACTTGTACTATATTTTCTCTCTATACCATACCCTATATATACTACGATCTTATACTATATCTCTCTATCTCTCTATCTTACTCTCTCATCTCTATCTCTCTCTCTCTCTCTCTCTCTCTCTCTACTTCTATGATTCTATACTCCTTATTCTTCTCACTCTCTCTAATCTCTCTCTATATCTCTACTAGTCTCGCAGTCTACTTCTCGATTCGAGTTCATGCTCTCTCTCTCTCCTCTCTTCTCTCTCTTCCTACTTCCTTCTCCTATCCATTCCCGTTCCCCAGTTTCTCATTCCTCTGCAACCTCCTTTCTTTTCTTCTTATTTACTCCTCTTCCCTTTCTTCCAGAAACCCAGCGATCTCCACCGACTTCCCCAACAAATAATGGAATAATCCTATTTCCACGAGTAAATCTTATAGATTTTCTGTGAGTATTTGGTTTTTGCGACTTGAAGAGATACGAGAGCTACGTTGTCTCTGTTCCCTTTTTTCCCTTTCCTTTCCTGTTCTATTTCATTTTCTCCCTTGCAATTGTCATCTGACTTCGTCTGTAGAGAGTGAGAGACTTCGATTCTTATGTCCTTCGAATTTCGCAGACTTACCTGTGAGAGTTCCCGCGAGATGAAAAATTTCGCTCCCAGAGACGATCTCCCGTCTTAATCAAAGTATGATTTTCCATTCTCTCGTCTCTCATCATTCCAATTGCCTCCCTATTTCTTCCTCACCCTCTTCCCTCGCCTTCACTCTCCCCTTGCCAATTTCCTATATCTTCTCCTAATACCTTTTATTGTAACCTCTGTCAAATCAATTACTCCCCACGTTTTATCCCATCTTGCTGAATGGACACTCGCCGGCCTGCCCATTCTCATAATTAGCCGATTGTTCATCCGCTTTTCCCCGTAGTCTCTTACTGGTGATTCGAGTTCGCCCAGTGTCATTATGTCACTTCATCCTGACTCTCTTATGAATCTCAGTCTCCACTTCTGAGTTCCCCTGAGACACGTTCGATAAAAGACTTTCCTTCGAGAAGATCAAATTATTCTTCCCTGGAAGGGTTCGCTTGTCTCGCAAGGTTTTTGCACCGCTTTTACCTCCATATTAAATTCCTGCCACTTGCATGCGCCACTAGACAGATGCAAAATGCTCGGCTCCATTTTTTTGAGGAGGCTTAGGGCTCTCATCCTTTCCCTTTGTACCTCTCTGGTACTATGCGTGCCAGTTCGCCTACTACCAAGATTTTTTTTACTTATATCTGCGTGTCTCGCACACACATAGGTTTTTATGCACCGCCACAGATACGCACGCCACGCACTCAAGCCACGGACACATACACACACAACACACCACACCACACACACACACACACCACACACACATACAGTCTCTCTCTCTCTCTCTCTCTCTCTGCTCTGTCTGTTGTCTTGCCTGTCTTAAGTCTGTCTGTGTGTGTGGGTGTCTGCGTGACTCTCCCTCCCTCCACCCTGTCCCTCTCTCTATTCTCCCCCTCCCTTTAACTCTTTCCTCTCTTCTCTCTTTTCCTTCTTTCCATTTCTCTTCTCCCTTTTCACTGGCACTAGCCTTTCAAATATAACGTCTATTTCATGTAAAAAATTCACTACAATAACTAACAGGATTTAAACCTCGTATTATAGGGTAAAAGTAACACGATTCACGCTGAACATTCTGGGCATGAAATATTATCGTCCTGGTGGCGTTATGATGTAATAGGTGTTTGAAGGTAGTGCGCGGGTTAGTTACGTCATTCAGAATTTTAGGGTAGAATGGAAGGGAGGAAGGAGAGAAGAATGAGGAAGAAGAGGAGGATGCAATAAAGATCAAGGATGGTGAGAATGAGAATAAGAGATGGATGGGAATTATGAAGGGAACAGGAGAGAATTGGAATAAACTTGGGAATAAACGAGATGAAAGACATGAATGAGAAGGAAGTGATAAAGAAGAGATTTAAAAAAGAGAAGAAGCAAGAATTAGGAACAGAAGGAGAATAAAGGGTATGAAGAGAAAGGATTAGAGGAAGAAAGGAACGAAAGTAAAAGAAAGGAAGGAGAGAGAAAATGAAAGACAAAGGAAAATCAAGAGAAATAATAACTAAGAAACAAGGGGAGAAGGATATGGGAAGAAGACGAATGTGAGTTGAGAATGAGAAAAGAAAGAAAAGAGAAAGGAAAAAGAAAGGAATAAAAAACGAAAATGAAGAAAGAACAAAACAGTTAAAGAGAAGGAAGGAAGCAAAATAAGAAAAAGGAAAGATTTAGGAATAAAGGAACGACAGTGAGACGGATTACGTAGCAATAAAGGAAAGAGAGAGAGAAAAAAAAAACAAGAAGGAAACAAGGATAGGGGGGAAATAAGAGAAAGAAAATGACCGTGGGAAACAAGAAAAAATAAACGTCAATAAAAAGACAAATAAAAGAATATGGAGAGACGAACGGAATAATATGAAAGAAGAAAATAAAGGAACAGATAAAAGAAAGAAATAATTCAATCAGAGTAAAAATAATATACAAAACAAACGAAAACATCTTGCAATAGGAACAATAATCGAATATTACACCAAGAAAAAGAAAATAAAAGAAGAAAACGAAAGTGAACCACAGAATAATAACATAAGCTCTTAACCTTACTTTTTAATGACCTTGCCTGGCCCCCCCCCCTACTTCCTTCCTTTCAAAATAAAGTAAAAAAGCGTCTCTGGACACCTGCCGTTTTAAACAAACATCTCTCTAGAAAACAAGAACTCTCTATCAAACACATGCCTTAAAAAAAAAAAGAAAAAAAATGTCTAATAAACACATGTCTTAAAAAAATAATAATAACAAAGTGTCTAATAAACACATGTCAAAAAAAAAAAAAAACTAACAAAGTGTCTAATAAACACATGTCAAAAAAGTCTAACAAAGTGTGTAATAAACATGTAAAATAAAACTAACAAGGTTTAATAAACAGGCTAACAAAATCTCAAACAAACAAATCATCAAGCTCTATGACAATATTTGACGTGATATAAAAAAGAAATATAGGAAAGAAAAAAATATAGAGAGAGATTACAGTAATTCCCTGTCGGGGTTCTTTTGGTTGGTTCAAAGTTTCTTCTCAAAAGAAAAAGAAGAAGAAGAGAACAAGAAGAAGAAAAAAGCTTTTTTCGTACCCGGTACATTATCATTACGTAATAATAGCTAGGGTGAGTTATGATCTAATGAGCGTGATTAACCATCGCGTGACGATGCGACAGGCTAAATATTTTTTTTTTTGTTATGCTTTTCTAGGGTTATGTTGATTCCTTTCTGGATTTCGTAACTGCTTTGTACGTTTGGATAGATGTACATACGTATGTGTTTATTTCCCTTGGATATTTGTATCCACACATATCTGCACACATACATACAAAAAACACAAACACAGATAGGTGTGTATGTGTGTGTGTCTATGAATATGTTTTTGTGTGTCTGTGTGTTTTCAAGTGTGCGTATGTGCGAGTGTGTGTGTATGTGTACATGCGTGAGTTTTTATGCGTTTGCATGCATGAGTTTTTATGTGTGCATGCGTGAGTTTTTATGTGTGCTTGCGCGTGTGTACTTGCATATGTGTGCATGCATGCGCGCGGATATGCGCACCATTCCAATGAGCGAAGAATCGCCAACAAACACGAGCAGCTTGCATCGAGGCGTTAGGAAATCATGAGCATCGCCCACTTCGCTCGCCTCTTAAGCAAACATTCCGCCGCAAACCCAGCCTGGGGAGCCTCTTACCTGCTCTTTCCAAGGCGCTCGAGATTGCCAGCAAAGTCGTAGCATTACATGCAGGAGAGTCTCCTGTACCTTGGCGGAACATGCACGAGTGGGGAGAAACAGGTTCCAGACACGTTTTAACATCTTGCGCATGGCGGAAACGGCCACCGTTAAAATTCCGGGAAGGTGACGTACTCGTTAATGCTTTTTTCTTCTTCTTCTCCCGCTCCTCCTCTTCCTCTTCCTACATTTCCTCCTATTCTCCTTCTTTTCCTCCTCCTTCATCATCATCTTCCTTTTCTTCTCTTCTCCTTCCTTCTTCTTAATTCTCCTCCTTCTTCCCTCTAATCTCCTCCTCCCCCTCCTTCTTCTCTTCCTCTTATTCTCCTCCTCCTTCTCTTCCTCTCCTTTCCTATTCCTTCTTCTTATCCTCCTCCTTTTCCTTTCTCCTTCTCCTCCTTCCTTCTTCTCCCCACCTCTCCTCTCCCCCCCCCCCCGTCCTTTGTCAATCTCAGTCCGTGAGTAGGTTATGGAGCTTTGTTAAAAGCTTCGCTCGCATACCGATTCCACGCAAGGGTATTTTGGGCATAGGTCCAGAATAGAGACATGAAGGTACTGATATCTATCAGTCTACTTTCCTATCTGCTACCTTACCTATCAATATATATCTATATCTCATATCTCTGAGGCAAATATTCTCCGGGACTTTACTAGGTCCCAGAGATTGAGGATTACTGGCCTAGTATGAGCGCCCCAACCACATCGCTGGACTTGGTACAGTGATATGGGCACTGTGGCCAAGGAGAGCACTCGTTGGAGGATCCTCTATAACTGCAGGGTTTACCTGAGTGCGATTTCTGCTGGTAGCCGATCATAAATTGGTTGTGGTAACCCTACGGTCCACTTCAAAAAACCCCCGCCTCTCCAGTGGCCACCTGGGGTGTTCCACTTGGATTGAATGAGGAGAGAGTGTGCACAGCTTTCTCTGGCCGATTCACAGTGCTCAAAAACCTGACAGACCCAGTAGCTCTCAGGGATTCCTTTAAATGTGAAACACTTGATACAGGAATCCATTGGCGAACGCATGAGGACAAGACAGAACTTCACCTCACTAGAGACTCTGGAAGGCAATGACTACCAAGCCGTGAGAAAACTGAAGCCCTCCTCGGAGATGACTGCAGTCCACTCAGTGGATGGACGGATCATCTCAGATCTTGGTGCGGTTCGTGAACGTTGGGTTGAGGCAACTGTTTTAGGTAATACTCCAGTAGTTAGTTTGGAAACCATTTGTGTCGCAATCCCTGTACCAGACCCGCCCATTAATGAAGAACCTCCTACCCTGACTGAGGTCAGGGAGGTGATCTCCAAGATGAAAGGTAGGAAGGCTGAAGGTATATGCGGTGTCTCTGCTAAACTACTAAAGTCTGGGGGTAACCCTATGGCACGGGGTTTGCCTGCAGTTCAGTTTTATTTCCTTGGACCTGTTGAGGGGCATGGGATCGTTGAGACTGTTGCAAGTACTGTGGCATTACGCTGCTCTGCTCAACATGCCAGGCAAAGTTCGCCCACAATCTTCCAAAATTGATCCGTGCCCACCTACTGAAGTACCAAAGAACTGAGCAGTCTGGATTTAGCCCTGACAAGTCCACAAGACTTATTCTGGCTCGTTGAGTCATTGTGGAACGGCGCTATGAGTTTGGCTATGAGCTGCTTGCAGCTTACATCAATTTCAAAAAAGTATTTAACGGTGGATTGCGAATAGCTATGAGAAATATTGAGACAGAAGTCAAATTCCAAAGAAAAATCTATTGG
>NW_020870249.1:217750-220250 GCF_003789085.1 Penaeus vannamei | reverse complement strand
TCCTTATTATTATTATCATTATAAAAATAGTTATAAAGATAAAACTAACAGTAATAATTAGCATAATAATCATTGTAACTGTAATAATGATGATGATAATATTGATAATCATGATAGTGACTATATTGTTGATAATCATAGGAATAATGACAATAAAGATAATAATAATCATAAAGTCCTTTTATAATGAAATAAAGGGTAAAACTAATAAATCCCAAAAGTCGAAAAAACGGCAAAATCTAGCGGATTACAGCCTTTTGAGAGAAAGGTCGGAAAAAACTCTTTTTCGCTTTTAAATGATAATTATGATTATTTTAATATTAATTCAGGTAATTATGATGATTTTTATGATAATTCCTTCAATATTAACAATAATGATGATAATTATGATGAAAATGACAACAATAATAATGATAATAATAAAATGATAATTATGATGAAAATGACAATAGCAATAATGAAAATAATAATAAATGATAATTATAATGATAATTTTCATAATTACTGCAATAATAGCAATAATTACCTCTATTCTAATAATTTTCATATTAATAATGACTAAAGAAATAATGATATTATTATTGTCATTGTAATGAGTATCTATGTCATTATTACTTCTAATATTATCATTATTGTTATCATTATGAAATTAGTTATAATGATGAAAATGACAGTAATAATTAGCATAATAATCATTATAACTGCAATAATGATAATGATAATAATGATAATCATGACGATAATGAATATAATGATGATAACCATAATGATGATAATTCAGGTAATGATGATGATTTTCATGATCATTCCTTTATTATTACCAATAACGATAATAATTATGATGATAATAATTTTCATACTAATAATGACAAAATGAATAATAATAATATCTTTATTATTGTTATTATAATGAGTAGTATTGTCATTAATATTTCTAAAATTATCATTACTGTTATCATTATAAAAATCGTTATAATGATGAAAATGACAGTAATAATTTGTATGATAATCATTATAACTGCAAAAATGATAATGATGATAATGATAATCATAACGATAATGACTATAATGATGATAGGTTAGGTTAGGTTAGGTTAGGGTTAGGTTAGGTTTGGTTAGGTTAGGTTAGGTTAGGTTAGGTTAGGTTAGGTTAGGTTAGGTTAGGTGTACAGTAAAATTTGGACTTTTGATTTATTGCAAAAAACAGACCTTAACAAAAATTGGACTTTGATTAATAAATAGATACCTGAATATTTTTTTAGGAATTAATTCTAAAATATAATTATTCTCCAATTACTCGATATTGCTATCAAAGTATCTTGATTGCTTTTGTTATTCATCATCCCTCACTTGCTCAATAAATATATTTGTTATCCAATCACCTTCGATACCTTGTCTCGGTACTCTGTTCTGTCGAATATTCAATAATAATGTTTTAAATATTTCATTCTTATCTAAATATACTACCTCCTTATCTAAAGCGAATTTCATTGAATTCTTTCTTCCATCTCTGGATAAAGGCTGAGCAGATACAAGCGACACAGCCATCCTGTTATTACTATTATGCACGCTACTCGTAACAGGCTCTATGTAATAAATGAACATCTCAACTATATATTCATCATAATCACGATTATCTATGATGTTATATATATTACCAATTGTTAATACTACAAAAGCGTCAATAGGATTGACACTTTTTATCTGCTCTGTGATAAAAGGAAGAGGATTCTGAGGATATCTTTCAAGTGTAACTCTATTCGCGATTTTATCAACATCGATATTTACTATGGTATGTATCTTATGTGCCTCTAACGGTGATGAGCAGCTGTTAATAAAGAAATTACTATTTTGTTTTTTTTTACTGTGGGATATTCGCGATGGTCTTTCTCGAACGACATTCCAGTGTGGTCAGTCCTTAATATAACGGAGGTTGATTGTAGATATCATTATCGATGATATTATCCATCGACAGCTTAGATTCAATATTGTTTAGTTTACCCAACATCATAGTCAGTTTCTTTTTCATGGCGCTCGTGACATAATGGTTTACTAAAATATGTGCTATGACAAGAATATATATGCTAGCGAGTCCTACTAAAACAAATATCGATATGGTATCCATTTACCTGTTGAATAATAAAAAGTAATAAAAAGATAATAAAAAATTATTTACAATTTTAGAGTAACATTTTTTTTTAATAGTTCCTATAAATTCCTGCACGAGTTCTACTAGAACAAATATCGCTATAGTATCCATTATTTGATAACATACGATAGATAAGAGGAATAATCATAATAATAATAAAAATTAAAATGAAAAGTCTGATAATATACGATAAATAAGAATAATAAAAAGAAATTAAAAATAATTGAGGAGATCTATAAAAAAGGGGATAATCTTGTCAAACAATAAAGACGATGAGGAGAAATGATACATTATTACCATAAAAAATGTCAATGTCGTCTCACGAGTCGTATTTAAAAAGGAAAGTTAGAA
>NW_020870249.1:165250-215250 GCF_003789085.1 Penaeus vannamei | reverse complement strand
TGTTACAATATAAATAACTATAAACCAATACTTTTATATGTAAACCAGTATTTATCTACCTATCTATCCTCTCACTAAGGTCTGTAAACTAATTTGTATCATAGTTGGAGAATAATGAATGGGATAGAATATTTTCTAAGATTTGTTTTTAGCCCCCATCATTGTGTATCATTTCTGTATCTCGGTCATTCTCTTTTTTTTTTTTTTTTTTTTTTTTTTTTTTTTTTTTTTTGCTGCTGCCATCTCGATATCAATACATACATACATACATATGTGGTTGTGTGTCTTTCGATTGATAAACTAACATATAATATAATATATTAAAGAATAATTAGTCTTTGATAATCTAAGTTATTATCCATTTTTTTTTTTAGATCCTGATATCATATCTCTCTCTCCTCCCAGAGTGTGATGTCGGAATATGAAAATTATAATTCTTTTTTACATAATAATCTACCTATCTTTTCCTTAAGGTTAAGTAATCTAACTTGTAATACACATCATATTATAATGAATTTGAGTTGATGAACTAACATATAACACATTCAGGTACGGATAATTTTTTGACTCTCTCTAGATGCATGATGTTGCAATATACAAAATATAATTCAGTATTCTTACATTATAGAGTTTTTATCGATCTATTCTCTCATTAGGTTCTGTAAACTAAATTGTAACACAGCTGGAATGATAAAAAAAGAAAAAAAGGGATAGGTGTATTATGATATATTTTTAAGATTAGTCGTTTACTCCCAACAAACCGTTTATTTTCTGTATCTCTGACGTCATCACTCTGAATGCGTGTGCTACAATACCATTGAAGGAGAGCTGATCTCCGCCCTTTTCTACTTACAGTATGCATAGATACATGCTAAATTGTTCAATATTGACAAGCAAATATAATGTAAAAAGAGTATTTATCGAAATATCGCATATATGAATCTGTATCCTAAGAGATCGAGTACGCACGATCTCCGAGAATTACCGTTACACTTTCGCTTTTTTCTCTCGTTAGACAACTAAAGAAGACGTGTTTTATTTTCAGAATTCACAGGACATGTTTTTTGTGTAAAAAAAAAAAAAAAAAAAAGATAGGTGTATTATGAATATAGTCGTTTACTCCCAACAAACCGTTATTTTTTGTATCTCTGACGTCATCACTCTGGAATGCGTGTGACGTCATCACTCTGGAATGCGTGTGCTACATTACCATTGAAGGAGAGGTTGATCTCCGCTTTTTTCTACTCATAATATGTATAGAAACATGTTAAATTGTTCAATATTGACAAGTAAATATAATGTAAAAAGAGTATTTATCGAAATATCGCATATATGAATCTGTATCCTGAGAGATCGAGTACGCACGATCTCCGAGAATTACCGCTACACTTTCGCTTTTTTCTCTCGTTAGACAACTAAATAAGACGGTGTTTTACATGTTTTTGTGTATGTTGTAAGTGGAATGGGCGGAGATCGATCTCTCCTTGAGAAAAGCGACTCCAAAGGTTAGATAAAAACGGGTCTTTCGAAGTCTACCCTGTAACATAAGAAAACGTACGAAATACATTACTGAAAACTGTAAAAGCTATAGGTTAGACTACGAAAAACCCGTTTTATAAAAAGAAGCCGATCTCCTGGATTGATGAACTAACATGCAACACATTCAGGAACGACTAATCTTTGTTAGTCTGAGTTATTATATATATATATATATATAATATATATATATATATATATATATATATATATATATATATATATATATATATATATATATTTTAGACCCTAATGCTATATCTATAATTTTTTTAGGATAAATATACGACTCGCTGAATGTTTTCCTATGAATATTTATGATGATAGAGTTCATAAAAGTTGTATTATTGTATAGTTACTATGGTCTTTCTTTTTTTAATTCTCCTTTACTTATCGCTTTATAAATGATTAAAGAAAACAAAATAAGAGTAAACTCAATATATTTGTACATGAATAAGTCTTATCTATATGTCTATAATAATAATAACTCTAACTTGTATATAATAATAAGATTAACTCTAACTCAATATATTTGTACATGAATAAGTCTTATCTATATGTCTATAATAATAATAACTAACTTAATATAATAACTATAATAATAATAACTCTAACTTAACAATATATACCATAACTAATATATATATATATATATATATATATATATATATATATATATATATATATATATATATATATATATATATATATATATATATATATATTTATACATTATATATATATTATATTATATTATATATATATATATATATATATATATTATATATATATATATATTATATATATATCCTAAACCGTTTTCCTTCTTTGCAGACATCTCTGGATGATGATCTTACTGGTACCAATGTAGATTCAGATGTCGTCGACATTCTCGTGTAATTCATATGTGAACCTAAAAAAATAAAATCTATTATAAAACATATACATATTTTATATACATATATATTATATGAAAATATACACTTATATCATCAAGAGTACAAATATAAATTTATCTCATGCAATTACCCCCTTCCTTCAATATTACCTCCTTGATAAATTCTTCACCCTTCACCATCCTAAGATACGAACAATATGGGTTCCATAAAGCATGCTGATTCCATGGTGTGTCATCCTCTGTCCATTTCTCTAAGCTTATTCCGCACTGAAAACATTGAACCAGGTCGTGTAACTCTAAAAAAAAAACATAGGTATTAGTTTACATATACATACACATTTATATATATATATATATATATATATATATATATATATATATATATATATATATATATATATATATATATATATATATGTTATTATGATATAATATAATATAATATACCTAAAGTTTTTGCTGGTCGTAAAAATCCTGCCTCTGCTAAATCAACAGCCTTTGGTATCTTTTTATCTCTTGGCCAGTTCATGAATGATTCCATTCGCTGTCGATGCATCACAAAGTTCACATGCACCGGTTCAGTGTTATTGGACTGGATGGCTAAAAAAAAGAACAATAATTACAACATATAATCAACATATGAATATAATTATATATAGAAACTAACATAACAGCATGTGCTATAGTTACCTTTAGTTAAGGAGAAGGTGCTGCTCATGAGAGGTACGTTTCCTACATTCTTATCTAAAACGTATTTACAGAGTGGAAAGAGACGAGAATGTTCCATTTCTGCATCAGGTTAGATCTCCAACCCCTCACTGTTCCTCTACAAAAAGCACAGACACAACAATCACTCTTTCCCGTATAACAGAATCCCTCCTTAGCCAAAGGAGCCGGGTCTATCTCACAGTAGGGCCATTCTCCATTTTTAAACGTTTCTAGACGTTTATATTCAAATTGTAATTCGTTATCTATGGTAACCATTATAGTGTCTCTCTCTCTCTCTATCTTTGAATATTAATAAGATTATCAGAGATTCCTTTATAATGTGATGTGATGAATATCCCACAGTCGCTCACTATATGTAACAAATCTAAAAATAAATATATATCATAATCGCCCATTTTATATAACAAATTCTAGGAACAGAATGGTGAATTTTAGCTACTAAACCTTTTTTGTGCTATATCCTTTTTAAGTTCTAGGTGATCATTTTTTAGACCCTCTGTCGTAGTGTTAAATTCCGTATTCCAAGATACTTGTCTGGAGTGATGAGGAGGTGTATTTGATTCCATCGTTCATTCTTTCTTTTTATCTCTTTTCTTTATCTTGTCAGTCTAGAACAATATATTCAATTAATCTTGATACTCGTATTGACTATAGTATATATAATTATAACACCCAACTGGAAATATTATTTAAAAAATGTCTCATTTCTATAGGAGGATGGGATTTAAATATTTTCTTTTACTATATAATGTGCTTAATAACTTATCGTCGAGACAGAGAGGGAGAGGAGGAACATTGTTATTATTGCTATTATGTATTGGGTAAAAAAAAAAAGAGTAAACAAATTATCAAATGATACAAAAAGTAAATGTGAACATTTTTTTTATTTATTTAATATACATGTAAATATATACTTGAAGAAAAAAAAAGTATAGAAATCACCGAAATGGTATTTGAATATTCAAAATTATAAGAAAAATTTTGTGAAGAATATCCTAACCATGTTAGCTACAATAACAAACCCAATGTTAATAAGAATGCCGCTAATAAAGAATTCGCTGTAATGCAATCAGGTGGTCTGTAAAAAACAACTTTGAAAACGCTATAGCATATTTGTTAGGAAAAAGTAATCATTTTATTAAAGGGTTCATGCACCCAATCACGTATTTTTTTCTGATAGTGACACTGTAAATGTTAGTATATTTGTCTATACTAACCAATATTACTTACAAGAGCAGCAAATTTTGAATGCTGTGGCCACTAATCCAGATCCTGTTAATCCAAATGGGCGGTTCAGGTGCAACAGCCGGGATCAGTAGCAATACCCATAGGAAAGCACCTGTATAGTAATATGATGAATATTTTATTTGTCATGTTAACTAATTATTATATTCCCAAACGAGATGATGAAGAGGAACGATTAAAATATTATAGAATCAAATAAATCTGGAAACCATAATGTTTTTACAATAAAACATAAGAAATCTCTGTATGCAGTAATTATAACAGATGCTTAATCAATTCGATATTATCAGCATCGTCACCGTTTGGTAATTTGCGTGAACGCGAGTGTATAATAAGATAAAGAAGATTCGGTTAAAGTGTCTTCAAATACTAACAATAAATTTTATGACACAAATGCAAAAGAAATAGAAGAAACGAGAAAAAAAGAAAATGAAATGGAAACATGGCGATAAGAGATAATTATAATATTATTTTTAGATTGCCATGCTGATTGTTGCTGCCGACTTATGGTATAAAACGCAAAAAACAACAACATAAAGATCTCTTTCGTAATAATATGATGGATATATATATAATTGAAATTATTAGTAATAATGTTTATTTTTTTATATTGAACTGTATTTAAAAACTAGCTGGAGTTTATGCAAAAACTAAATATTTGTGCAAAAATTGGACTTTGTCTATTATTAAAGAATATAGATAGTTAAAACCGAGATCTTCACAGGACATCCGGTAGACACAAGTCCTCAAGACTTTCCGAATAAACGTTTTTCGTCGAAAAGGCAAGACCAAACGATCTGTAAAGAAAATATAAATAATGAATAGTATTCTCCGATTCGTTGATCTTTATGCAAAGTTAGAAAACTAGACATTCATATTATGCAAAAACTAGACATTTGTATAATATCACTAATAAAACATAAAAAGAGAATCTCCTGGAGTTTGATTATCACATACATTGTAAAAAAAACGTACCAAATATAATACTAAGCGAGAAATGAATAAAATGTATAACAATATGTTGAATTAAAATTATATAATAATTATTATTCCATATAACCTTAACATGAAGAAGGCTATAATTTTTTAACTGGGTTGGGAGGGAAGGAGAAAAATTAAAGTTCTAAGAAACTGCAGTAGTATATAAATCTATACTACGGACTGCTACAACAAAAACAAGAGACGCTATAAAAAAATATAAAAATATGAAAATGGAATTCATCCAATGAAATATTATCCAAGATACCTTTATCAAAAGTCTTTTCAAATCAGGATTTTTTAATAAGTATAGATGAGTTTCGTATGTCGATGGTATTTTATTCGATCATATAAAGTTAATATCCAAGCATAGAGGCAGGTTTGTCATCCTAACCTTTCTCGACGAACAACGTTTGTATTGGACGGACGAGGAATTGCGCAATTTGTTCGACTCCGACATAATAAGATATCGTGTATTGTGTTACACGTAATATTAATGGTTTATGTATGCTCTTTCGAATGAATTACAAATCCAGACACTTATATGTGGAAATTCTTTACTTTGAAGAAACACATATATACGAGACGATGCAGAAGAGCAGTGTCATAGTGACCTACAGTGTTCAGCGATTCCTCGACCACATAGTGTCTAATTACGACCACAAGGATATATATTCTTGCAATTGGCGCAACGAGACATGGGAGGTGGAGGATCGCGACTTTATCTACGAAAACATACTAGTGTGCAGAGCGATAGAAGGCGGTAACATTGACGCTATTAAGAGATCATGGAGCCAGCTGTCGTCGTTGCAACAGCTCTGTCGGGGAGTCGTCTCCGCTAACAGAGAGACGCTCTGGAAAGACTCCACGCAGACGGACATACCGGTATTGGTCGGCAGAGAAATACAAGATTATAATTTCATTAAGGACCGACGCGAAAGAAAACTACTATTAAATGGAAGATTCAAGTCTAAGTTATTAGTTAACATTATACCGTATTTTGGATGTCGAGGAGTCGAATATGAGATGCGAAGTATTATTCGCAATGCTTTTTGTTTCGTATTTAAATATCTTGCTAATAGATATTCCAAGTCTTATATGCCTTCTAAAAGTAAATATTTCGAACATATTTATCAGGAACACTTACAGAAGAAAAAAGAGCACGAAAGTAAATATTATCCTAATGTTTTTCCGTCTCTTCCATCTCTGCCGGAGACAGAGGAGAAGATTGGGGGGGGGGGAGAAGGAGGAAGGAGGAGATGATGGTGGTGGCGGAAGATATAAAAAACGTGCAACCATAAATCCGATCTCATTGTTAGTGGAATATTTGTATTCCACTAACAGAAAGTTCTATTCAAAAATTTGAAAAGATAATCTCCGAACATCGAAGCGAATTTGTCACCCTAACCTTTCTCGACGAACTACGTTTGTATTGGACGGACGAGGAATTGCGCAACTTCTTGTTCAACTCCGACAAAGTACTAAATATCGTGTATTATGTTTTAAGTAATAATAATGATTTCTGCATGCTCTTTCGAATGAATTACAAGTCGACCCCTATATGTGGAAATCATTTATATTAATAATGCATGCGAGACAAGACAGATGAGTAAACTGAGGGGGTGGAAGAGGTTTAAGATGTGTGCTCTACAGAGCAGCATCATAGTGACCTACAGTGTTCAGCGATTCCTCGACCACATAGTGTCTAATTACGACCACAAGGATATATATTCTTGCAATTGGCGCAACGAGACATGGGAGGTGGAGGATCGCGACTTTATCTACGAAAACATACTAGTGTGCAGAGCGATAGAAGGCGGTAACATTGACGCTATTAAGAGATCATGGAGCCAGCTGTCGTCGTTGCAACAGCTCTGTCGGGAAATAATACTCTAAATATCTCAGTCAAGAGTTCTTATAAAACAGTCTAATAAAAAAAATGTCAGTCAATAATCAGTTATAATAATACAAAATTATCTTGCAATAAAAAATATATTTTTATTTTTATGATTATACATTTACGAATATAATATAAGAGCTCAACTAAGAACTCTATGTCATCGAGTCATAATGATTACTATCATCGGTATCACTGTTATAGCTATCACTAAATATCGTGTCATTATCGTCGGTATCACAATCCATATTTAAAGCTTCGTTGTTATACTTATTCTTTACTACCCTAGAGATGATATAACCGTCACTTTCAAGGGCTTTTCGAAAATCATGTCTCTCAATAGATATTTCCCTTCTTATTTTATGATAAAAAAGATCAGCGTTTGTAGTAAAATAAATATCACCATCTCCTGTCCATTCGTCACTAGCAGTTTCCTCGCATCTTATAAACAGACGGGCAAAGACATATTTATCCTTGTACTTCATGCGTACGAAAAGAAGCAATTTATCGTTACCTGTTAACATATTATAATATTTCATAATATAGATACGATCTACATTACTTAAAACAATTTTAAAATCCTCTACTTCTATTTTGTCCCACATATCATCCGGCGTACTCTTATTAATATAAATCTGATATTCCAATAAGTGATTTAAGTTATTCAGTAAAGTAGTATTGAAGTAGGGAGTGAACGATTTGAAATGCTCGGGCTTGAGCTGGAAGAATAATTCATCATCATCATCATAGTACATTTTTAAAATTATGTGCGGTCAGGATTATTATTGTTATTATTAAGAGCTGAATATTATTAGGGTTTACATATAATTTTTATTTATTCCATTATCACCGAAAGAGTTTTTTTTAAACAGGCATATTTTATTGTTATATTCTTTTATCCTTTTTCTTTAAAAAGGAACTATATAAAAAGATACAAAAAAAAAATTAACTAATATATTTACTCATTAGGTTTATTATACTTGTAGGATCTGTTGATGTGTAACATACTAAAGAAAAGTTAACATTGTTTTATCATGTTTATTATCAATATATTATATTGTTCCTTACAATTGTACGGACTATGAGTCTCATCTGGAAGCACCATGATGAATACATACTGTCCTTTGAGTAAAAAGTAAACTCTTCAACTCGAAGGATTTTCTGGGTTTTTTTTTACCTTATTTTTCATGATCGTTCTTCTCTCAATTTTATTTTCTATCTTCTTTATTTTTGGATAGTTTATCATTTCATTGTATATTATTTTTGGTATCATAGTATTATCGTTACTGAATCTATTTATCTGATTAGATGATACTATTCGACTTAGGTCCTCCAGTCGTATCACGTATTCCAGTTTCTTTGTACTTTTAGCTTGTCATATTTCATAAAATATAAAATAACGTCACGTTTGCCATAAGAAAACACTATAGACTCGACAAACCGCTGTGCATCGTAAGTTACAATCGTGATGCTCTTTCTGATGGTAAAATGGTCACTATATATAGCCTCCACATATAGCGGTTTGGACTTGTAACTCATCCTTAGAAGTAAACGAAACTCTTTATCCATAATGTTCTTAAAAAAATAAACACGATCTACTGACTCGAAATTGATGCAAAAATACCGCAGTTCTTCTTCCTCCCAGTGTCTGATTTCATCAGGAAACGTAATTTTCTCATTACTATATTGCATTTCGTTCAGCAGATTAAGCCATTTAATAAGGTTCTTATTATCCTGAATCTGACGTTCTATGCTCATAAAAGTAAATTCTGATACCCGTTTTTTTGTATTTCCATCTATATTGATTTTGTGTATCCAAAGATCATATATTGTAAATTTGGAGACATGATGAAACGGTATATGTATCTCTTGCCATCTAAGGATAAGTCCGATATGCGAAGCTGAGTCTCGCTCGGGCTATTGGTGGGGGGGGGACCCCAACCTGTGCCGACAACGTATGTCAGCAAGTGCTGACGCGACAGAGCTTAGTCCTTAAAACGTCATAGATAAAGACTTTCTCTTTTTCCCTCCCATTCTCCTCTCTATTTCTTCCATTTTCATTTTTATTATTTTTTGTTGTATCAGGGGCCGAATGTTTTTGTAGGCTTGTCGAATCTTTTTTTTTTTGTAAATAAAATCACAATCTATGTACGACGATGACACTATAGGGGGGGCGAGTAAAGCGTTGTATATCAAAGATACATACACACATACATATATATATATATATATATATATATATATATATATATATATATATATATATATGTATGTATATGTGTGTGTGTACTCATTAGAGGTTGTAGTGATAAATAGAACGGATCAAAAAGTGGTCGAGAAGAAACAATGTTAACCCTCGTTTCGGAATATAATCCCGAATCGGGATTACGTGTACACACATATGGGTATCTGTATTTTCCTGAAGAACAGACGAGTTATCCGCTCGATATGTTACATCGATATGGAATTAATATTGACAAGTTTATCCCCGAGCATCGAAGCGAGTTTGTCACCCTGACCTTTCCCGACGAAGAACGCTCGCTCTGGACGGACGAGGAACTGCGCAACTTTTCGATCGACCCGAAATCGGTGGATTTGGTGTACTACATTCTCGACAGGAGAGACACGCTCGATTTCTGCATGCTCCTACGAACGCATCGCGGTTCCAGACCCCTCTATGCGGAGATCATTTATTTTGACAACGGAAGCGAAGCTCTGACTATGACGGGAAGGAGGTGGGGTGGTGGGAAGAAGAAGGAAAGAGGAGGACCCTTTCAGAGCAGCATCACTCTAACCTACAGCGTTCAGCGCTTCCTCGATCATATCGTATCTAATTACGACCATTCTTCCTGCTATAATTTTCCGGGGGTTGATGAGACGTGGAAGGTGGAGGATCGTGACTTTATCTTTGAAAACATGCTTGTGTGTAACGCTATAGAAGGAGGTGACAGTGCTGAAATGGCAAGGTCTTGGAGACGGCGGCAGCCGTCCTCGCTAAAACAGCTCTGCCTTGGAGTCGTTTCCGCTAACAGAGAAGCGCTCTGGAACGATTCCACACACACGATCATACCAATATTGATCGAGAGACACTGAAAGCATATATCGATATTAAGGACCGATTTGAAAGAAGAATGTTTTTAAAATATATGCGAGTAAATATGAAAAGAGTATATGAGTTTGGTGGTAATAATAACCGAACTGCAATACCGATGAATAGGAATAAATATTATACGAATGGTTACGACCCATATCCAAATATAATACATAAAACATTTGGTAATATTATACCGTTTCTTGGAGGAAATATGATAGGTTTCAAAGACGAATTTTATGATTTTTACCATTATGACGAAGTTATACCTCTTAGATTTCTTGATTATGGTTGTAGTTTCGTATGGAAATATCTTGCTGATAAATACACTATACCCTACGTCATTTGGAGAGATACGCATATCATTACTATTATCAGGAAAAATTAAGGAATAAAAAAAAACTCGAAAAAAAATATTACCCAGATGTTTGCTTTCCATCATCTTGATTCGCAAATAATCATCATGGAAATACAATGGGTTTATCAAGACATTAATCAATATTAGAGATGGATATGCAAAAGCGATTATTGATAGATCATCGGTTGTTAATATTATGGAAATATTATTATACTATTGTAGTAGAATTATATTTTAGCATATATATATATACATTTTAATGAAACCATATACAAATAAAATAAATAAATGACAAAATATTATTATTTATCATTGGTATCATAACTCATCATGCTAATTCTAGGTCACTGCGACCGAGTTCTCTAATTGTTGATTTGGTCATCTCTTCTCTATATATAATAAAAATATAGCAGAATTGGTCTGATATGATCAATCATTCCTCTACAGACAGGGCACTGCGCCTGAGTCGAGAGACAATCGGAACAACAGACCATATGATGACAGGGGAAAGTTACCACTTCTACTTCAGCGGTCATGCAAACTTTACACAATCTTCTTTCATTAAGTTGGTTATCTGATACATTATCACATTTTTCTAATGTTGAATTTTTTGTTGTCTCGATATATTCAATATTTTGTATACCAGGGTCTCTTCTTGCAGTATTCGTATCTTGATTAGGCAAGTCCCTTCCACCATTCATACGTTCATTATTTTGTATATCAGAGTCTCTTCTTGCAGTGTTCGCATCTTGATTAGGCGAGTCCATTCCATTATTCATATGTAAATAGATGGTAATTCTTGTGAAACCTTGATTGTTACTATTATTAGCATTATCTCCATCATCATAATCATTATAAATGTTGTTCAAAATGTCTTCCAAAGAAGGGGAGGTAGGGAGCACACCTATTGAATTGATAGGCGTGCTTGTAGTTCTAGTATCTATATCTTGATCAATCAAATATTTCCATATTGTTATTAAGGGGGCAGTCTGATATCTATCAGATACGAACTTATTCGAGAAGTAATCTCATAATTGTTGAGTTCATCCAATGTAATACGATATTCGCTTTCGAGATGATATGTTAGATTGGGATAAGGAAGATTAAAGGAGATTTCATGACGATACATTGGATTATTGGAGTCTGCATCCGGGTTGAATATTGGTTGTTTATATAGATAAACGGAATCATCAGGATAGTCGTCATCGTCATTAATGGTAGTAGAAATAAATTTCTTTCTGATCATTTTTATAAAAGACATTACGGTATACACTGCGCGTAGTTTGCGATACATTCCATACTCAATTCAGTGGTATAGTCTGTATTTTTTTATATACGATTCTATTTTTTTCCTTACAGCTGAAATACATTCAACTTCACTTGAAAAAGGTATACCAGTTTGTATAACTTGATCTCGGAGTGCATCTCTAACGGCAACGGTGGGAAAACCTAGCATTAATATTTTTCTGGTATAATCCAGACCCAAAAGATGATTCCAATCGTGTTCCGTGACGGCATTGACACTACTAGATACTGGATGATTCAGGTTGTGCTCCGTGAGGGTATCAACACTACCGGATATTGGCATGTTAGATTCTCTCCTAACCTGAAAATCAAAAGTTTTGTTTATTCATAATTATAATATAAATATATATTATATATATATATATATATATATATATATATATATATATATATATATATATATATATATATAACTTGGAATATCGACATTTTTGTATCATGTTACGTATTTACCTTATTGATGAATGCTTCTCCCTTCTGCAAGTAAACATAATGACACGAGGCAGACCATATGGCGTGTAATTTCCACGGATCATCATCATCTTCCCAATTGCGAAGACACCACAGTGGAAACATGAAACATGATCACTAATTCCTATAAGATGAAAAACGTTAAACATTATTGTTTAGTTTGTGTATATATATATATATATATATATATATATATATATATATATATATATATATATATATATAATAAAATCCAACTTCTAAAGCTTATTGGATTTCGGTATATATATATATATATATATATATGTATATATATATAGCTGTTATATAACTATCATATAATGGTCCATTATATTTATGATAATATTTCCAGATTTTAAAACTTTCCAATCGCTCTTTCCAACTCTGCATTCGTGTCGCACTAATACTATTTCTTGGAGCCCCATCTGAAACATAAATGATAAAATCAGTAATATATATATATATATATATATATATATATATATATATATATATATATATATATATATATATATATATATATATATATATATATATATACAGACTAAATCAGCTAATACGTGTATAAATATATACCTTCAAGAGACTGGTTTACATTCTTATTAACCACTGTTGTTTTCCGAGTTGTTTAATCTTATTTATAATATCGCTCATATATATCGGTATATTACCGACAGGTTTACCCTGTGTAATCTTACAGTCGATATGTTTCTTTTGCAATTGCAAATTTATTGGTTCATCGTTAGAAAATATGACATGTTTGTGACAATAAAAACAGATACAGCAAGTTGCACTTCTCGAATAATAAAAGCCGGCAGCTGCTAAGTCCTTGGGTTGTACAAATTTGTTTGGCCAGTCTATAAAGGTTTCTAACCTTTTAATCTCATATCTTAAGTCTTTCGGCATACTCGTTGCCGAATCAATAATAAAAGATTTGGATCTTGGGAGAGGAGGTAAATTCTGTGCAAGTTGACAATAAGGGCTCATCTCTTTATGTATTTTCACAATGTCGTCTGATTTCTTGAGAGTATTTAACTCAAGATGTAAATAACAATCATTACATGTTACAAATTTAGATGATGAATCATATTGTACAAAACCAGCTTTTGCTAGTAATAGTTTTTCTTGAAGAGTAATCATAGGTTGGTCATCATCACAATACATATTGTTCATTTTTTGACATTTTCTATTTTTCACAATTACTAATTATTTCTTCTCAACATTATATATCTACACTTAATTTATACTACATATAATAAAAAACCAACCTCTGTCAATATACTATACTCTCCCTTTCACTTTTTCCACCCCTCTGTTTATTAATTATAGACTTTACAAATATATAAGATTTTCTCTCTACATATGGGACATTTTCTTTGAGTTACAATACAATTGCTACAGAAAACTAAATGTCTACATGGAAATATAAGTATGTCTCTAATAGCAGTTAGACAGACATTACATTTTTGTTTATCTTCATATTGGTTTGGGGTATCTGAAATGAGAAAAAAGATATCATATAATCTTAAACGCACACACACACACATATATATATATATATATATATATATATATATATATATATATATATATATTAATCCATTACCTATATACTTACCATTTATTTTATTTTTTTTTTTTTTAAAAGATGATCCTTTTTCATCACTTGAGTTTTTTTGGTGAATGTTTGATTATTTTGCTGATAATAGCATTACTATCTTCATAATCACTATTAGTACTATCACTACTAATACTACTATTACTACTACTATCTATATTATTACTATCAATATTTGTATTAATGTCATCATTATTATCGTTATTACTAGCATTATTATTATCTTCATTATCATCATTCTTTAAAGGAACTGGCCAAAGTTTCCATGTAAATGGAAAACTATCAAGAGATTTATTATATTTTCTATAATAGAAAATTAATTTCTCCCATATTGTAAATAAAGAAAAACTATCAGTTTGCTTGGAAAAAGCCGAATCTATAACTGGGACACTATCTGTCGCATGGTTAAGTCTAGATAATACCGTGGTATATTCAATATAAAATCTACCATCAAAAGAGTACTCTGGATATGGAAGAGTGAACGAATACCGGTAGCGGTATAGCGATATAATGGAAGAGTCATATTTGGACTGTTTAATAACACAAAGTGAGTCATCTTGCTTAAACTTATCAATAGAATGTTTCCTATTAATTTCCATTTTCGATTGCATTTTTTTTATATCATCCAAGAATGCTGATACTGAATATAGAGCATGATAATTTCTGATGCTTTCTATTTTCATATTACTGCGTAAAGAAAAATGACCATATTTTATTATACAGTCTCGTACAGTATTAATACAGTCATTTCTGGATATGAAAGGTGTTTTCTTCAGCAAAATCTGTAATTCAAGGGCGTCTCTAACAGCCCTAGTCGGGAAGTCTGATAATAGTAATTCTTTAGTGAAATCCAAGCCTAGAAGAGTATTCCAGTCTATTTCCGTTATATTGCTTCTGGTCTTAATAGCAGGCGTTCTATACAAATTTTCCTTTATCTTCATCGTCTGTAAAAAAAAAGTTATAATAATATTATATTTATATATATATATATATATATATATATATATATATATATGTATTTGAATATATTATTACAATAATATCATACCTTTTTGACGAAATCTCCCCAATCTTCCCCTTTTTAATTGAATATAACTACAATTAGGATTCCACATAGCGTGTTGTATCCATGGATCGTCATCGTCCTCTTCCCAATTAAAAATATAAACATCACAATGAAAACAATGAACACGATCACCATAACCTGAAAATAACTTGACAGATTAATAAACACGATCACTACCTCGACACTTGCTACTCTTATTTTTTATATATATATAAAATTACTTACCTGTATAATAGAATCCTGCTTCTACTAATTTCTCTACGAATGATTGATCTTTAAGAGGCCAATTATCCTTATCATAATATGTGGATCTCCGAGATTCCTCTGTTGCGTATTTCTTATGAATTGGTCTATGATATGGTTGAATATTCATATTCGATAATTTTTTATCATTTTTTGTTGTATTATCGTGTGACCGAAGATTATTACTATTACCAGAAATGTACCTCAGTAAAGATCCATCTAAGGGATATATAGAGTAACGTCCTAAGATTTTTTTTAGTATCTTATCTTCTGCAATAGGTACATTGCCAACTGGCTTACCCTGTACCCAATCACAATTGTGACAATATTCCTTGTTTTTTCTTCCTCTGGGTGAAACGATATAAACATGTTACAGTAAAAACATATGCATATGTAAGCATTTCTTGAATAATAAAATCCAGCATTGGCTAAATCTCTCAATGTTATTATTTTTCCATCTCCGGGCCAATTTATAAAAGTTTCTAATCTCTTCATTTCGTATCTTAATTCCTTATCACCATCTTTATATAATCTTGATCTCGGAAGGAAAGGCAAATTATGTGCAAAGGTACATGATGCATCTCTATCTTGATGGATCTCCACAATATTCTTCCCTGTATCAATATCTTTAGCACTAAGCTTCAAGTTACAATTGAAGCAGATGAATTCGTTTTCGACTTTATAAAAACCAGCTTTTGCAATCACTTTTGGATGATAGGCATATTTATCTTCGTCATCATCAAATGTTTTCAATCGTTGTATTTCCTTGTTCATTTTTCTACTTTATCTTTATAATATATATATATATATATATATATATATATATATATATATATATATATATATATATATATATATATATATATATATATATATATATATATGTTCATTATCACTATATGTTTATAACATGTGCATCATTATAAACTGTGCAGAATAAACTAGATCATAGTCGAGCTTCGGTCCTGTGGTATCAAACTCAAGACTTTGGTATTGTTTTCTTTCTGATCATGATATCACCATTTCTATTGTTTGCAGACATGTGTATTACTATATAGAGCCATACCAATAATATGGTTGAGATTATTTTAAAATAGAATAAAATTAATAAACGATGAATTTGATAAAATTTATTAGTAGATATATTAACATATAGAAATTTATATAAGACAGGGTTACAAAACTATATACAGTATTCCATAAAATTATATAGTTTTTTATGTTGTTATAAGGACAAACTTATATACTAGATTCCTCATTGTGAGTTAGTTATGTTTATATAATTCATTTTATAAAGTATATTATAAGTATCCTGTTTTATAGGATACTCTGTTTGTTGCTTTTCATCTCTTGTGCTCATATTATAAACAAAAAAATCCTCGTTGTTTTTCAAAAACTTTACAACAATTGTGATATAGGATCCATATTTTCTAAGATATACCACCCTACCTATTAGGTTTATAATCTCTACCATCATATATTTTACAGTATATACTTGACCACATAGATATGTATTTAGTCTCTCATTCGTATTCAGTTTATTTTCCTCTAGGAATCTGTGTATCGATTCTGGGATTGTTTTTTCTTTATTTTCATCTAAAGAAGTGGATTCCATAGCCACAGACACATAATGTTTGTTTTTATTGAATTTATCCTTAAAAGATATATAAATATAGTTTTCATCTTTGCTATCTTCCAATATATTATTCATTTTCTTTTGAAATGCTAAGAGTATGATTTTCTCCAAATTTTTGATTACATAATATCTTATTCATGATATTTTGTTTTGATTTGATCAATGTTTGAATTTCATCTTGTTGCATCGATTTGTCCGTCATATTCAAGTCCTGAGAGTCACTGCATTGTTGCAATGGACCATGATGTTGTAAACTGTCTGTTGTTTGTTCAGTCGATGACACATCTTGTTTTGCTATAAACGACAGTTGTTGTTGTTGTGATGGTATATGTAATATTTGAAAATCATCATCATTTCGGTAAGATCCTCTGATATCACCATACTGTTGTTGAGCTTCTTCTTGCTGCAAAATACATGTTGTTTGGGTAGTCGGTGGACCATGATGTTGTGAACTGTCTGTTGTTTGTTCAGTCGATGACACATCTTGTTTTGCTATAAACGACAGTTGTTGTTGTGATGGTATATGTAATATTTGAACATCATCATTTCGGTAAGATCCTCTGATATCACCATACTGTTGTTGAGCTTCTTCTTGCTGCAAAATACCTGTTGTTTGGGTAATCGGTGTTTGTTGTTGTAATACTTGAATATCCTCTTGTTGTAACGTCAAACGGTGGCATGTTCATTGTCTTGATCTGTGTCGGTAAACCATTTCTGTTCCATATTTTTTTAAAATTTAAATCCATTTTGTGGGGAAGTTATTTGTTTAATTCCATGTTCCAAGATATCTGTCTGTAGTGATGAGGACACTATTTGCTTCCACCGTCTATTATATTTTCTCTTGTTACCTTTTTTTCATTTTATACCGATGATATCTGAGAGGACAATATCCTTCTCTTAGCACTAGTTCTCGTGTTGTGTCTTTAACACCCAACCGTGTTGCATTTCTAATACCAAACAGAAATCATATTTATATGAAAAGGACAGGGTATTATACGCGACAATAATAAAGGTAGATGTTATTATATGAAACTATTGTTCTACATTAAAAATAAGCATCATAAGATAGAGTATTCTCCTTACAACGAGTATCTATTTGGTGCTTCAAGACTGCTTTACGATGTGGTTTTATTTCCTATGGACTAGGATAACATAAACATCTATGAACCATTAGACATATAGATTAAGATAACCTGTATCATATTAACGTCCGTACTAACAATTATGAAATACAAGCATATGTCATGTTAACCTTATAAATTTTAACAATGTAACTGAAAGATAACGATATCAATATATTATCATCACTGATATACTAACATAGTTACAATAAAGAACATGAGGGTATTTATATGACAAATATGAACCTTATCAACAATAATAACTTTGTTGTGAGGAGCATAACATCTACTAATAGTTTGATAGACAGCAAGACTTATCTTCGCTCAGAAGCGGATGTTGTTTTTTACTTTACGCAGTTGTCTTGATCTGTGTCGGTAATCCATTTCTGTGTGGGCAAGTTATGTTTTTCGATTTTTATTACGTTTAATTCCATGTTCCAAAATATCTGTCTGTAGTGATGAGGACACTATTTGCTTGCACCGTCTATTATATTTTCTCGTACCTTTCTTCATCTTGTACCAATGATATCTGAGAGGACAAATATCCTTCTCTTAGCACTAGTGCTCGTGTTGTGTCTTTAACACCCACTATACGATATGGTTTTATTTCCTATGAACCATTAGACATATAGATTAAATAATATTCTTTATGATAACCTGTATCATATTAACGTCCATACTAACATTTATGAAATACAAGCATATAAGTCATGTTAACATTATAAATTTTAACAATGTAACTGAAAGATAATGACATAAATATATTATCACTGATATACTAACATGGTTACGATAAAGAATATGAGGGTATTTATGTGACAAATATGAACCTTATCAACAATGATAACTATGTTGTGAGGAGCATAACATCTACTAATAGTTTGATAGACAGCAAGACTTTTCTTTGCTCAGAAGCGGATGTTCTCATTATAATCTTAAACGAGAAATTTACTTCACAGCAAATACCCAATGTTTTAAGGTTATTATCATCTATTTTGAGAAAAGATTTTATAAATAAAACTTTGCTAATGTTATCATATTTTAATCAAAATAAAAAAAATCAAAAACACTATTTTATACTCGCTAAAAGACATTCCAAGCATCTTAAACTTTATTCCTGTCTCATCGATAAGGATGAGAGAATCGATTGTGCCCTTGAATGGAAAACGAGACAACCATTGCTGTCACGTTGGTTCCCGCTCACCAACTCGAGTAATACATATACCAATATTATTAAAAAGAATCCTATCTTTATATTTATTGGTCAGTGTATTCCATCTGTACTTCGCCAATTTTATAGACTCTTCCCAAGAACTGACCAGAAAAGTAATATATCTAACAACAGAGGAAGATTCTACCAATATCAATTTCGACCATGTTTTAAATCATATCCCTCATCACTGTACAATTACCATACACATATTGCGTTTAATATAAATACTGTGAAAAAAATACACAAGACTTATATTTTATTTAATTGTGCAAAACTAGACATTATACAATAATTAAGTTTATAATTTGGACTTTGCAGAAAGTAGACATTTTGCATAAAACTAGAAAATTAGACATTTGTGCAAAAAATAGACATTAAAAAATATTACTTTACAAAAAAAAAAAATAGACACTTGTACAAAAAATAGACACATATTGACTTTGCAAATACTAGACATTTGTATAGAACTTGATATATGTAAAAATAAACATTTTACAAAAATTATATAGTTAGACTTTGAAGAACCAGACATTTGTGCAAAACTAAAACTTTTACAAAAATAGACTTTATATGTAAAAAACATTTGGATATTGGAAAACTAGACATTTATGCAAAAACCAGACATTATGCAAAAATTGGACTTTGATCTAAAACTCATTGGATATTGCAAAAACTAGACATTTGTGCAAAAACTTGACATGTGTGCAAAAAAACATTATACAAAAAATTATATAGTTAGACTTTGAAGAACCAGACGTTTGTGGAAAATTAAAACTATTAGAAAATAGACTCTGTATGTAAAAATAATTTGGATATTGGAAAACTAGACATTTATGCAAAAAACAGACATTATGCAAAAATTGGACTTTAATATAAAACTCATTGGCTATTTCAAAAAATAGACATTTGTGTAAGTGTGTGTGTGTGTAGGAACTAAACTGGATTTTATATAAAAACTAAACTTCGGTAGACAAATCTTCAAGAAACGTTTCTATATCAACTCAGTTGACAAAGACACAATCTGTAGGGAAAAAAATTTAATGTTATTAAACCCCATTGCAGTATCTGGAAAAATATGAATACACTACTAGTATTTTACTTTATCAATTATTTGTAATATAAAATATATCCACTATAAGAACAAATATCTTGAGATACACCTATAAGCTACTAACTTTTCTAAATATTTGTAATATAGGATATATCCGCTATAAAATCAAATTCAGTTTAACTAAAAAGTCTTAATTCTACAATATAACAATATAATTTATAAGAGAGTACTTGCAAAATTACAAAAAGGTAGATCGAGAACGTACCAGCACACCTTCACTCCATACACGCGTGTGTCAGACTAATGTCCGTTACCACTCACACCATGCGCAGGGCTAGTTTTGCGCAGATTGATGTGTAAAACGTTTAAATGTGTTTAAGGGAGAGAGAGGGGGGGGTGTGGTAGTAGAGTGAAAAAAAATATCCTATCGATTCTTATAAACATTAAAATATAAATGTGTTTAAAATATATGACGAAGGATGATGGTGGTGATAATAGAGTGAAGAAGAGGGAGGATGTGATGTTAGTAGCGTGAAGGAGAAAAAAATATCTTATCATTCATGGTCATGGGTATATATATATATATATATATATATATATATATATATATCTAAATGATTTCTTTATTAGTAGATATTTAGTTTCTATATTAAAGGCGCAGTGTACAAACGATCGTTTGTCAGTAAATTGTCTCATTTAGGTCTAAGTATATATATATATATATATATATATATATATATATATATATATATATATATATAATACTAAATGACTTCTTTATTAGTAAATATTTAGTTTCTATATTAAAGAACAACGATCGTTTGTCAGTAAATTGTCTCATTGTAGGTAACGAGGGATGTCCGTTATTTTTCGCTTTGTGTAGCAAGCACATTTTAGGCGGACCAAGTTGTTGTCAAGTGCTGATTATTTAGAGACGAATCAGTATACCAGCTGATTCCAAAAGTGACCAACGTCTTTCTTTTTTCTCAAGAACCAAGATGGATTGTTCTTTTCTCGACAAGAAACGAAAGAAGATGAGAAATTACTCTACAAAGGTAAAGTTGAGATTCTGTAATTTTTATGTAAAACATTTGAAGTAATATCAGTCATTATTGATTTAGGAAGTAAATAATTTGTTATCTTATTCCTCTTATCGGTTTATCTCTCGCTTGTTTTATATATCATCCATTGAATAGACCCCAACTAAATTATTAGTTTACACCAAAAATCTATGGTTCAAATTAAACAATCAATTATATTGTTATCAGTGTTACGAATTTAAGATTAACTTAACTATTACAAAATACCGCATTTCTGTTCAGCACGGAGATACAGTAACAGTAATATACGAGAATGTTCTGATTATCTCATAATGTCCATTGATTGATTGTTTAAAATCCGATCTCTGCGAAGTAAAATAGGTCGCATAACATAGCTAAACAGATATAGTAATATACACACACAAAAAAAATCTGTTTATACTCACAGTGAAATAAAAACATATAGTGATAAACTTCAAGGCTCATGAATAAGATATAAGATCAATAATAATGATGATACTTCATACTGTAAAAATCGGCAAACTAAATATATCAATAAATACAGTGAATAGCTAAAAATGTTGTCTATTTCAGACGTTGCAAAACAAACGTGAGATAACAAGCACAAGCTTGGAAACATAACGTAATCTCGATTCACTTTTTTTAATACAGTCAAGCTAAACCAACCATAAAAATAAACGTAACTATTTCTATCTTTATAGAAAGGAGAACGAAAAGTTGATCAAGCAAATACTATTAAACCAAAAAAGACTACCAAGAAGGTCAGTAATCTGTTGTATTGTTATTTATATAAATTTTAATACATATATGGGTATATTATACTGATAATCTAATTTCTTTATACAGGTTCCTCTCAGAAATCACTCATCATCATCATCAACATCACAATTTGATGATCCGTCTAGTGATATCGGTATCAATTCTACTCCTATTGTTGTTACTGCTACTACTAATATTACTACTATTGCTGATGCTACTGTTGAAGATACTGCTGATACTACAACTGTTGCTGCTACTGCTGGTACTGCTACTATTGTTTCTCCTCCTTTTTCTTCTCTTGCTATTCCAATCGCTTCTACCTCCTCTGCTGCTATTGTTACTACTGCTGATCTTACTGTGGTTTCATCTACGACTAATGAATCGTTTGTTGATGATGAAGATGAGGTTGGTTCTCGATTGTATTTTGACACATGTGCATATATGTGTATATGTATGTATATGTGTATATATGTATTATCTTTTATATTTTTTCTTATATTTATATATTAATATTATATATATATGTATTCATTAGGATATTGTCTACATTACGAAGAGGCGATCACCTAGAAAGAAATCTACCACCAGAGGAGGGATAGAAAATATTGTAGATGGACCAAAGATGAATCCCAATAAGATCACCTGTTTTATATGTAACAAGGTAAGAGGTTCAGTGTTGTCGTTTTTCCACCAGTGTTTATGTTTTTTTTTATTAGTATTTTAATAGAATCTTTCAATTTAGTAGTGTAAGCTAAAGTTCCTTTGATAATTAATTTCAAGAAGAATTGGACTTTTTTTTAATACCGATCATATTACACATCTTAGTCTTTATTTTTCTTTTTATTGCAGCAATATGTCAAGTTGAAGCGGCATATCAAGGACATTCATCAAAAAACTGGAAAAGACCTCGAAGAAGCCTACAGTGAGGCAAAAAATCGATACGCGGGACTCTCTCATCAAGCTTGCAATCTCTGCGGCAAGGGCGTCCGACACATGAAGTACCATTTGGTAAACATACATAAGCTGGTTCCGAGAAGTGACGAATACAGGATGGCGCTGGGCACGAACGTTGAGCGTTCTCGCACCGTCACCCAGGAGAAGAAGAGAACGATTCAAGAAAGGAGAGAGGACCTGTCAAAGATTCCAGTATCTGTGCAAGCGTGGATCGCCTACGAATCGAGAGGAGGTCTGACCGTGGACAGGAAAGGTATGCAGAGAAATATGAGACTGGTTATGGAAATACTAGAGACGCATTCGCTGACCATAATGGACCTCATAGAATACTATACGGTCGAGACTTCCTACGAACTCCTCTACAAAACACTCGAGAACCGGAAATACAAGTACGCGAGCATCGGCGTAATTCTAGGTCACCTGAAACGCTTCATAGACTGGGCGTGCACCGAGACGAATCGTCCCCTGCGAGCTTACCAATCGAGAACACAACTTTTTACATCAAGCTGTGTCGAAAGAAGGGGAACGTCGAAAACATGAATAGAAAAGCGGCAGAGTATGTTCCCACGATTGACGAAATGGGCCCCTTGATCCAATACACAAAGCATCGGGACATCATGGACGGCCTAATCGATCAACCCAGAGAGACCCTTTACGAATACGGTGCCGACCTCGTCCACGCAACACTCGCGTGGCCTCTTATCATCAGGGCAGGGGCAAGGACGGGAGTCATAAAAAACCTACTCACCGACGAAGTCGTGAATGCGGTCAAGTCTTCCGACGGTGTGGTCATCAGCGTGAAGACGCATAAGACATCCTTACAATACGGTCCCTACCAGATCGGGATTCCCGCGAGAGAACATGATGCGCTCGTCAATTTTATCAATGGTAGGGACTGGGAGTCCAAGTACGTCTTCTCGTCGAGACGAGGGGCCCCATTCTCCATGGCCAACATTCAGCGCTTTATGAGGAAACTCTTCCTCTTGTACGACTTACCGCGTCTGAGGATAGCGACCGTTAGAAAGTTTCTAACCACCCAGGCCCACAGAGAAGGAGACGATCGGATTCAGGAGGCGACGGCCTCGCTCCTGAAGCACAGCATGAAGACCGCCAAGCGAGACTACAAGGCTATGCAGCGCGATCACGATGCTCTCGACACTGCTAATCGTCTCTCGAAAATGCTACGGGAAAAATTATCAGAGAAAGGTGACTGTGGTAATGATATCGTAAATGAGGATGATGGTGTTGCTCTTATGGACGAGGACGATATTATGCAAGATAACGATGCAGTCACTTCTACTACTATCAATGTCCCTAGAATTGACGATGACGACCATCATCAACAGCACCGTCAATACCAAGAAGAAGGAGATGTCTACGACGATAATAATGACGATGTGGTAAATATAGCTCTCGATAATTTGGATAAATAAATAAGGACGACATCTGTGATGGTAATGTTCAGAAAATACGTGATGAAAGATTTAAGCCTGAACATTTAGAATTATTGAAAAGGGTTTTTAAGCGGAATATAAGTAAGAGACAAAAAGTAAGCAAAAATGTCATCAAGAAAAAGAGAATTACTGGAAGAAATTTATACTTATCCTGGTTATAATCCCAAAACTTTAACCGATAAAATATATGATTCATTGAGATCACAGATACGACTACGCCTATAGTTAATATTAATATGTATTGTTAATGTTTGTTATTATTTATGTTTGTTATTGTTTTGTGTGTTTTTCAATAAAAATATATTTTGAAGTTTTGTATTTTTCTCAACTTTTCAGCTATTTTACAAATATAACTATGCTTTCATCTAAATATTTTGAAAAAAAAACTTTTTAAAAGACAAGTTTATTTACATATATATATACATATATATATTACAACACGGTGATAATTCAACCTTTGTTTTTTGTTATATATTATAGTGTTTCTGTTGACATGTATGACATCGAATCAACAAGCTATTGGGTAATAAGCTGCTGGGTGATATATCGTACAGAGAAACGAGTGATGAGGATATTGCTGATGACAATTTTTTCGTCTTATTGTAATTTTTATCATTTCGTCTTCTAAGAGGTAGAGTGTTACAATTGATTTGGGTCATACGAATTCATCACCATGGGCTCTTGCACAGCATAGATGCTGCGTATATTTTTTGGAACATCATAGTTACTTGTACGATTATTGACACAAGATATAGTGTAAACACTACGTGTGTTTTTGGGTACATCGTAATTTGTGGGGGGCGGCGGCGGTGGTGGTATATGTTTTGATTTCTCTTCCTCTTTGTCCCACATAAATTGGTCACAACAATATGCTACCAAAATATGATCTGTCTGTGTCTCGCTGTCCTTCTTTTCTCGTTGCCTATATATAACATGTGTAGCATCTGGAGGCACATATGTATTATTCATATCGAGATAAAGATGTTCTTCGTTGATATCACAATATATGGGTTCCTTGACAGAATCTCTAATACAATTTGATATCACGTCTATAATACCATCATTATCATTACTATCAATTATTTTTTTCTTATTTATACACGAACTGTAAAAGGAAGTGATATTATTACTATTATTCAGATAATAGTCTAACGACTTGCTCTTTTGATTGGGAAGTAGATAATCCATATCTATACTATCATATACAACACCTAGACATTTTATAAATTTTGTGTCGACTGTATCGATTGCACCAAATAATCGCAAGAGATTAAATATCTTACTCTTTGTATTTTTTTCAGAGTGTGATTCTTTAGAAACGGATTTGCATAACAATAATGCACAACTAGTCTTATCGTTCTTATTAATATAGAAAATACCAGAATTGTGTATTTTTTTTGTATTTCTACTATCATTATCAATTTTTTTTGAATATCGAAGATACTTTTCTTTGCAAAATAAAGTTTTAGCGGCTTCTTTTACTACTTTAAATTTTACATTCCTCTGTGTAAGGTAATTGTAAATCGCCATACCGGCTGCGGTTTTTAACTGAAAAAAGAGAGATCATGTTTAATTAATGCCTTTGTAGACATTGATAAACTACTTCTATTTATCATCTTCAATGTTAACTTTTTCTTTTCATACCTTTCTCTATACAGTCTATTGAAAAAACAATTATTCCACAAAAATTCCAATATGTGTGCTATTGTGCCATCGACAATAGCCGTTTTATTTTTATTAATGTATTTTTTTCTCATTTTATAGTATCTTTTGTATTCTTTACTAGTTATATAATTTACATGGAAACATTTCTTTATTATTTCTTCTTCTATAATATCAACTATAGATTTGCTCCAGCCTTCGCATATACCATATATTAAGACACTAATTGCATTTATGTTTAACATTTCGTTAATCTGGTAATCGTCGTCGTTTTCAGCAGTACATGAAGCCAATTTCATAATATTATTTACAGAGTAAACCTTTTTCTTTTTTATAAAAAACTGATTATCACTTCCATCTTTGTTGAATCTGGAAATGTTAACAATAACATTTTTTTCTATCACCTTTATACGTTGGGTAACAAGAGTAATGTCTTTATTAAAAAATAACCGCTTATAGTATTCATTAGAATATTCTATTAAGCTTGACATGTTATAGTCGTTTTCCTCTCAATATTATCGCTCTAAAAAATTTTAAAGGCGAATACGCAATATCATTAATGATGTCAGGTAATCGACTTCTATCATAAGAATCTATATACAATGTGGTAAAAAGTGTATCGTTAACCTTTAATCCACGTCCTTTACTTTCAATAATAATCGATTCTGATAATTCGCTGTTAGAATACGGTATCTTAATCGGGTAAGAGTATTCTTTTCCACCGTTGTGGATATCATTGGCATTTATACGATCTTCATCAGGGGTCCGGCGACCATCACTTTTGTTAATCTTACCTCTTATGATAGTATTTCCCTCGCGATTTGGTACAACTTCTATTTTAACCGCAGGAAAGTTTACGAGATATTCAGCGTTAGATTTGTTCAGCTTTACGGTTATACCCTTTTCTATCAGTAACCCCAATGCACAATACAATGTTAAACAGAGAGCCTCTTCAGATGCATGAGTTAGTAATACTCCATCATCTCCGTATGACGATTTAAGATTGTCTCTATTAGAAAGGTCGTGTATCGATACTGGGTAGCCAGCCTCTGTTAATGCATTGAACAATCCCGTCATAGATGAATAGTAAATATTTCCATATTTCCTCATTGTTAGGTAACATTTATTTATTTATTATAACATTATTATAACCCATCTTAATAAATAAATATATATACATATATATATATATATATATATATATATATATATATATATATATATATATATATATATATATATATATATATATGTATATATATGTGTTTATTTATTTGTTTATTTTATCATAATTTTTCAAGGTTTGGTCATTTTCTTTATTATCTCTCATCGCCGTCGTCATTTCAAATTTCCTTTTCATGTTTTTTTCTAAGGGAAAAGGATCAACATCCATTTCTACAATATTCTCCTCATCTAAATCGGACAACATCTCTACCGTTCTTATCGAGTTTGATTCAGAATCATCACTTTCAGAATCATCGCATGACGAGTAATGAATATTAGATAATGGTTTAATTTCTAAATCGGACATCTCTACTGATCTTATTGAGTCTGATTCAGATACGGTTGAATCAGAATCATCACTTTCAGAATCATCGCATGACGAGTAATGAATATTAGATAATGGTTTAATTTCTAAATCGGACAACATCTCTACTGATCTTATTGAGTCTGATTCAGATACGGTTGAATCAGAATCATCACTTTCAGAATCATCGCATGACGAGTAATGAATATTGGATAATGGTTCAATTTCAACTGAATCATGTTGTTGATTCTGCATTATTTCTATTAAATATAGTATATATGTATACTTCATAGTATTCATATTGGACAAGTCTACCAAAAACACCCACTCATATAGGAATAACTTCTATAATATATTATAGTGATACTTTATATTTTCCAAACTTTTTACAAACACATCATGCAATAAATGATAAAGAGTAAAGTTCCACGTACCATTTTTATGAAGATGATCATTAAGAACAGTCATAATAGTATTGGGGTTGAATTTAAAATCCAACACATGTTTAACAATATCTAATTCTTTTAGTGAATTAAATTGTTCGTATGACATAATTGGTTTGTTACGACTCGTTAGATCAGTTATAATATCACCCTGTTTGATGGGGATATTACCGATCGGTTGACCCGTTACAAAGGAACAACGAGGATAATGACGGCGGTGTTCTCTTTTTGGTGTATCGTCCTTTTCCCATTTTCCAATTATTCCTCTACAAAATATACAAGCACAATAATCATCTTTCTCCAAATAATAAAATCCATCTGCGGCTAATTCAGAAGGGTTTATCCATTCCACTGGCCAATCATTAAAGGTATTCAGTCTCGCCCTTTCAAATCTCAGAACGTTAAATTTTTCTCTTTCAGTATTTAAAAAGGATGAGGGTAATGTTGTTATAAAGGGTAACGACATTTTTAATTTTTATAATATTAGGTTAGTCTTGTGGTATTAAGTGAATTTATTAAAGATTTCTCCCCGAATATTATAAATCTTTTTATTTATATACATGTATATCGTCGACTCGCTATCGATTAATGATATATAAATATGTAAAAAAAGATTATATCGACAATCTCAAAGAGATTGATTACTGACAACACCACTGATGCTAAAACGATGACTTCGAGATCGATTACTATCAACAACGTTTGACGAATTCAAGTCGAATAACAAAACGATGATATTCTTTTATGAAAGCTATCAACATAGAGGGAAAAAAAGAAGAGAATAAAATACCATATTACTTATAAAAAATAACTAAAAAAAAACAATATTATATAATATTTCTCTATGAGTAAATATATTAATTAACTTTCCACCACCAACTAACAAACATCTAAAAATGTCGAATAAATAAAGATTATAACATCGGAACTATTAAACGCTAAGAAAAACAGTGTTGCTGCCTTTGAGAAGGCCGTCAATATTATATCATTATACCTCTTGGAGGAAGCAGAGAGGGGGAACTGGGGTAACAAACAATCTAGTTCTAATGGATCGGAAACGGAAAATATAAATTTAGGTCTTTATATACCTGCAAAAATCGATCTATCTTCCTGGCAAGCAGGAGATCCGTTGAACGCATTCAAAAATGCATATGCTGCTCGGCTAATCATCAATATTATTTTTCATCATGATAAGATTGCAGAAATTATATATATGCTTATATCTGAATTATTACTGTTAATAGAAACAAATACAAAAAATGAAGGTAAAAACCCATTACAAGACTACGGCCGAGCAAAACCTATGCCCATTGACCAAATAGTAAATACAATGTTAAATATTATAAATGAAGAAGAAATGGAAATAGATCTCCAACGTTTTAGAAAAATAATTACTGAACTGGAGAATGAACATGCAAACTATGATGGAGAATCAAGGCTATCAGATTGGCAATTAGACAAGCTCCAACAGCAAAGGCATGTAAACAATCCTGCAAATATTGATAATAATAACAGTAATGCGGATAACGAATATTTATATTTTATAGATGACGAAGTACCTCTTTCGGTTGATACCATTTCAATAATACTACCACGTGCTAATAGAGAGAGACCAATGAAAAATATTTTGGTAGATTTGTCCAAAAAACATGACGAAGAAGATAAACCCTGGAACAAAGAACGTGAACAGACAGGATATTCCATTCTTTCATTCCAAAGTATATGGACAAGAAACTTTGCAGATTATCCTACGAATCTTGTTAAGACTGTTATTGAAAACATACTTTCAAAATATATTGTTCCTTTGAGAGATGTGTTTCACATGTGTTTTCATCTACTAGCACATCTAAAGTGTGCGAAGGTTATTAACGCTACTTGGTATGAAAGAGCGACATTTACATACAATTTACCACCTATATATTCAATACACGAGACGTGGTCGGAATTAGAAGTTTTATTAAACATATATGCGTGTGTGGCTAAATTATTTTTAAATATCTATAGTCTATTTTCATCGCCCTCGTTTGAGTCAGACGATACCTTAAACAGTAACAAAAACATAAATGGAAAGTGTTTGGATTTTTTTGAATATGAATAAAAAACAAAATTGTAATAATTTTAGCTGTTTGTTTGTTAAAGGCCACATCAACATGCAGGATTTTTTCTCAAAGATGTTGCATTTCTATGACATATCTTGAAATTTACTTTTTGTGATTTACTTTGCTAAGAGATAAGGCACTTCCAAATATTGTTAATGTCAATCAGAATTGCCTTTATTTTCAATGCTTTTGCTTACATTAGTACATTTTAGATATGCTTCCTGAAAGACCAGTTCATGCATTACTTTACTTTTTTTTCTACTCAAAGCCTTATTGGTTCGGAAAATCTGCAGTTGCGCCACCTGTCTAGTTCCCAACTTTTCAGATTAACGAGTTTCAACTGCTCTTTAATGTTATTCTCTGCAGTGATAATGGAAAATTATGTTTTTCAAGTAAATTATTTTATTCTTATAAGAATATGAAAAGAGTGATTGGTACAGTAATTGTGCCATTTGTTTTACATGCTTTGAGAAGTGACACAACATCTATTCACCTTTTTCAGCATTGTATTTCATCCATTTATTGCATATATTTGATTTTTTCATACTATTCCAACATGTCCATTATAGTTAATCGATTCAGTATTCCTTCTGTACATTTTAGATTTTTCGAACATTCAGCATTTCTAGCACTACTACGTTAAACCCCATTCAGCATTATTTCTAAAGTTTTAGCTTACTTATCATTCATTTTTTTTCACATCATGTAACATCTTTTCATTCGTGCAACTTCATTTTCACCCCATTCAATGTTCCTTTCATCGTCCAGCTTCCCCAGGACCGGCTGGAGCCCACACAGCAAGTGCTCAATCGTTAAAAGAGAGAGAGAGAGTGTGGGTGTGAGAAGTAGGTACTTAAGGCGGTCCACGTCTTCCTCCTCCTTAAACATGTCTAGAGCATGATCTAAGGCTTAGTACGCCATCCAGTATGAAAAGAATTGTCATGTGCTTTTGGTGATGCTGCTGTTGAAGCAATAGCATGTGTCATATATTATTTATTTTTACTGTTGCTCTTGTGCACATACTGCTATATATACATATATGTGTGCACAGTATGTTTAAATATACAATCACACACTCACACACACACACACACACACACACACACACATCACATATATATATATATATATATATATATATATATATATATATATATATATATATATATATATATATATATATATATATATATATATATATATATATATATATATATATATGTATATATGTATTATATGTATATATATATGTATATATGTATATATGTATATATGTATATATATATATATATATATATATATATATATATATATATATATATATATATATATTGTTCTTTCTTTCCAATTTTTCCTCACTGCTGTTTCCTTGCACATGAATATCATCATTCCCAGCGTACTCACCTTTAGGTCCACTTGCACATCCAATTAGTTGGCTTGAGGAATGCGAACTGGGAATAAAGTGATGCGGTTTTTCGTTTCGGGGAATTCTCTTCTTTTATGTGGTGTGGGCTATGATTGTCTTTGTTATTATGGATATTGTTAATAATATTATTGATATTTTTTTCTTGTTTTTGTTAATGTTATTATTGTTATTTTTATGATTATTATTATTGCTGTTATTTGTTTATCATTTATTTATTGTTATTCTATGCCTACCAGCTACTTTGCTCTTTGTTGCTATCTGAGGCATTTTATAGATTTTTTTCTCCTATTTTTGAATGTATGCATCTCATTTTTTGTTTTTTTCTTTGGTATAAAGTTATGTATTCATAAGAAACCAAAATGTTTTGGTAAAGATTTCAAAATTAAAAACAAAGTAAAACATTTTGTCTTTAGATTTTATTTTTGATTGAGTCAGTGAAGTTCAAAATCAAGGTTTTTGATACTAGTTTTGCTTATTCTATCTTTTTATCTTTACTTATGTAAAATATGCAATGAGAACTTATATTTTTATTATAAATCCTTTTTTTGTTATTAGAATGGAAATGTATTTTTGATACTTTCCAAATTATGTTAAGAGCAGTTTGCCCATAAAGTGAGAGATAGAGGGAGAAGCAGAAATCAAAATAAAGGGTTAAATCATTTCTTAAGTTTCTGTTTAAGATACTGATGCAAAAGAAATATGCAGTATAGGAATCTGGCCATCCTCATTTTGTGAAAAAAAAAACAATAATTGAGTTCTTTTTGTATTGAATACTAGTTACACGTAGATGGGAATTTTGATACACGACTCATGAAATCCCTGGAACAGATGCTGTATGTTGCTGTTATCAAGACAAGGATGCTGATTACTTGGTTTTATTTGATTCAGTTCATTCTTAATTTAATATTAGGTACTAAAGAAGTGTATTTCATTTGCTTTTCTTTGCAATAAATGTTTTGTGCAGCTGAATTTAAAATTTGCTACAGATTATAAACATTTGATTGAAGTAATGCACTTTGGAATTCAGTGTAATGTGCTTTTTGCCTACGTGTATCATTGAATTAATATGTAAAAGTGTATTTTGTTTTTCTTCCATTTTTCTTTCATTTTAACAAGCCTTTGTTTATCAATTATACATGCCATTGATTATTTGTTCTGATATTGTTCACAGTCATAGAAAGAGCAAAAGTTGAATATTTGTTGTAGAAATAAATCCAGTCATATGGATATCATTTCTCTGGACTTATCCAATTTCTAATACTTTTTTCCCTTTTCTCTCTTTCTTTTTCTTTTCTATAAATCACCAGGACTTAGTGGGTCCCCTGGCTCCCAGTGCTCCCTACACACCCCTCCAGGCCGTGCCCCCTCCTGGCATGGCGGGCCTGCATTCCCCCCCTCTCACCTCTTCCCCGCGCCACCACCAGGGTTCCCCCAGGCAGGCTATACATGGAGCAAGCAGGGGCCTTGTCTCCGGGGGTATGGGGGACACCTCCTCTCCTGCTCGACGGCCACGCGAGTTTGATGTGCGAGCTGAGATGGAAAAGCACAAATTCAATCTCTCCATTGACGACTGAAGTCCACGCAGCTAGCAACATTTTTTTCCTTATTAATAATTCTTATTTTGCTTGCTTGATTATTTTATAAAATAGGTCATGTTCATTTTTTTTGTCCCTTTTTTTAAGTTGAGGTAAAATAGATTGGTCATTTCATAGGCCAATTTTCAATTTTAATTTTTCTTTTTTATCCTGAACTGTTGTCATTTTTATTTGTATCATTATTTTACAGGAAAGGTTGGAACTGTGCCATTTATGTGAGAAGGTTATGTTATGTTATATATATATTTAGAATTATTTGTTTTCCTTTGTTTCTTTTTTTCCAGAACTTCAGCATTTGTGACAGAAGTAGCCCACAGCCTTTTTATTTCAACATAGCTTTCAGAGTTTTACAACAGTCATGCCAGATATATATATAAACATCCCAATATCTATACATTAATAGTGTTATCATTATATTAACTATCTTGACCGGTTAAAATACCCACATCCAAATGCTTCCTTTATTTAGTACGTGGATAATTCTCCTGCGCGTGTCTGTTTCCAAAATATTCAGATGTGATAAGATTTTCCTTTCGTTTCCTCTTTTTTATGTAGAATAGGCATTGTATTGTGCTAACAGGAGACTGGCTTAGAAAAAAATACTCATTCATATAAATCACTTTTTTTTTTCTTACTCGTTTTTTATTCATTTTGTCTCTCCTGTTTGACAGTGTACAGAACGCAGTTGACGTACATATATACATATATATCTTTGAGAAGGATTTTTAAGTATGTTCTGTATATCCAATGCTTTGTTGATTGTATAGAAAAAAATGCTTCAAGTATTCTAGACAGGCCCTTAATTGTTAGTTGATTTTGGTAAAATGAAAAAAAAGGGCTATGAAAAAGCAAAGTTGTGTTGGGGTTCTTTATAATAGCAAAATATGTCTTGTATATGTCCATTGTAGCATGGTAAGATGTTCTCTGTATGTTACTTGTAAATAAAAGATTTAAAGTAAAAGAGTTTTTTCATACCAGTTACAAAATGAAAAAAGGAAGAAATATATAATGTAAAACACTGTTCTGTAGGTACAGTAGAAGTCCTGATAAGCAAGTGAAACCTAACAAACATTTGGGTTGCTATTAGGCAAAGCTGTCAGCCCACTCATGCCTTCATTCAATCTAAAGGTAACTATTTTCATATCTTCGGTAAATAGTGATTATATTGTTTTATGCTCTAAAAGAATTTGCACTTATTTTGTTTTTATATTTTTCATCCATAATGTTGCTGAGGATCTTTAAACAGAGTTCACTGTGATTAATTAAATTATTAACTGGATTCAAGAAGACAAGCCAACTGTGGATTATTCAAGCCATTCCATGCTATCAGTGCTTTAGCAGTCTTGCAACTAAAATTCCATAAAAGGGTTAACCCCGTTTGGATAACCCTGCAAAGGTTTACAAAAATAAATGTCTGCAACATTAAAATCAACCATCATAACAGATTTTTCATTAAATTCAGCCAGTTTACACAGATGACCAGTTATTCATGCACTTTAATACTTAAAATAACATTAGTGCCAAGATATCTGATATTTTATCAAGATAGAATAACGAATATCCTTAGTTTTCTGCTTTCTATTTATAATGCACAATTTGCTTTGATGCTAGTATCATGATTATATTTCTAATCTTGACCTTCTGTCCTTGACCAATTGGTAACCCTGGTTAGTTAGATTATTCACTGAAAAACACTTTCCAAGAGTTATTGTATAATTATTACATACACCTTTATCAGAGCCTTCAATTAAAAAAACGAGATAAAGATTCACTCCATATTTTTTCTAGGTTACTATATAAACAGGGCTTATTGTCTCACATAGTTCTAGGACAGAGTGGTTGTTTTTTGTCTGTACTCTGAGTTAAAGTATTATAATGTGTGGCACCTCCTGACCCCCACCCCCCTAAAAAAAATCATGCTTTAAACTTAAAAAATCTGTCAAGACTGCTGCCCTCCATCCAATATCTCTTCAATTCACATAACCAATAAAAATTTGAACAAGTAGCCTGTGTGAAACCAGAAAATAAGGGGAGAAAATTCTACATTTTATCAAGTAAGTTTATCAAGACTATTATAATTCCATGACTTTTAAAGAATCCAGATTTGATACAGTCTATAGGCAAGAATTAATAGAAGCATGAATTTGTGAAGCTAACCCCCAAAAATAATGCATCAACTATCTAGAGTGATCTTGAAAGGTTAAAGATGGATAAAGAAGTTGCTGTGTGAATGGGCTATGGTGGGTTTAGGAAAGGGAATTACATAAGTGTTTCACATGTGTATCCAGGAGGGAGTGGAAATGATAGAGGGGATGGAGGGAGGGAGAATGTACGTGTAGTTGGAGTTGAGGGGGATGGGTTGTGTTGGGAGAGAGTAGGAGGAAGGGGTGTAGGGGGAATATGAGTAGGAGGATTGATATTGGTACTATCAGGAGGATGGATATCAGTAGTAGGCAGAAATGAGGGGGTTAGGTTGTGTTGAGAGGGAGTAGGACGGAGGGGTGTAGGGGGAATATGAGCAGGAGGGGGATGGATATCGGCAGTCACTTTGAGTGGGGAGGGAGCATGAGTTGAGGAATTTTGTGTCTTAAGCACATAGCATTGAATATCTTCCATAGTTTCTGCAGTGGAGTCAGTTGGAGAGTTTTGTGAGACAAAGGTTTTCTTATGAGGGGGGAAGAGGAGACTGGTGTCTGAGGAATAAAGGCAAAGGTAGGTGGAGGTGAGTGTGGTAGGGGAAGAAGGGGGGGAACGTTTAGTCTGTCTGCTGCGGGTAGTGTGGGGATGGAGAGGGGATGGTGTTGGAGCTGTAGTTGAGATTAAAGCTGTAGTAGGGAGTATAAGAGAAACCTTGTCAGCGTGCTTCCTGTCTGGCTTCACATAGAGTGAGACCCCTTTTGTATCTGAGAGTTGCTACCTCAGACTCGAACTTGTAAGTGGGACAGCCTCTAAAAAATACATTATGGGGGCTGCTGTAGTTAGCACATGTGCGTGTTTGTGCAGAGCAGTTTGATCAGTTATGACCAGGTTGGGCACATATGGGACATCGGTCTGTGGAACAGCAGGATGTCCAAAGAGCCAATAGTGTTGACATTGGCAGGGAGGAGGTTGGTATGGTCGAACATGGAGGGATTGTCCAACAATGTAGATACGAAAGGGAAGGTCATGTATACTGAAAATAATCATGGTAGTAATGTTGGTGGGTTTCTTTCGATGACCTCTAGGAGGAATGGAGTAACACTGTACTGATATCACATCTCGGTCTTTGAGGCAGCCGAGTAAATGCTGGGGAGATAGACACAGTTCTAGTACAAGTATTAAGAGTTGGGTAAGGTTCTGCAGGAATGGGATTGCCAGAGAAATCATTTAGATTTGATAGTGCTATAGCTTCAGTTTCAGATGTAACTAACAAGACAGGAACGATCAGGTTGGGTACAGAAGAGGACTCTGCTCTTGGAGACATTGTTGAAAGAGAAGGGTCTTGCTTGAGTAAAGAGCTGTAGGGGGGATCACAAAAAATTGGTCCCATTTGGCTGGGCTAAATAGAGCATTTAAGATATTGGTAGAGTTGTGGGTGGTAGAAGGACGAGGAATTGTGAAAGAGGGAGTATTATTGAGGGGGGATAATATTACGGAGAGATGGTGAATAAGGCCGTAAGGTAATACTAAGGAAAGATGAGGTGATTGGTGAAGAAGGCTGTGGGGGTAGAGTTGATGAAGTTGAAGTTGGGAGAGTAGGAGTCTTGACTTGGGTGGATAATGCACTAGTAGGCATTGAGGAGTGGGTAGTAGTTGTAGTGTTCAGAGTCATGGTTAAAGGAGAGCCTGGGATTGGGGAGCCAGAAGAGTTTGAACCGGTTGGGCTATTTGATGAAGGGGCAAGCCTCATTGCCTCTAATATGGGTATTACATCTTCATTACTGGCCATGGGAAGCCTTGGCTATGTTGGGGAAATAAACAGTCCACCCCTCAAGGTCCCCTTGAGGTGTAAGGGCTAAACAACAAAACAGGGGAATACCATGCCTATGGTTCCCTCTGGCCATTCAGGACTGGCACAAAGTCAGCCTTTCATCCTTTCAGCATGGCTCTTACACCTTAGGAAGTAGATAGTAGAAGGGGTTGGAAAAAGGACGGAAATGAAAGAGCCGAAGGAAAAAAGACCATGCAAAATTAGTCGAGTCGAGGGCTGAGGCCTTAGGCAGGGGAGATCCCTGCACTGGGTCTCAGTCTCCGTCTCCTAAGCCCTCCCACGACAACAAGGGATCGGGGGGGAAGTGACCTCAAAATCAATGAGGTATTACTTATCTAACAGCAATAAACTGTTAGCACACTTGTATGTACTTCCTTATCAAAGTAATTTAAATGAATTTAATAGTCAATCAGCTCTGGACTTAAGCCACTTAACTAAACTTTTGTATCAAACGGTCATTTAACTAGATTTTGGGATCCACCATCCTCCTTTCCGTCACCCTTCTCCTCCTCTGGCCTTTGCCTCCACAGACACCACTGGCTGTTTTTGTGTTGTTCCAATATTTTATCATCAATGTTCCATATCCTATGAATTCCTTATTCTTCTCTCTCTTCCCCTCTCACGTTGAAAGAAAAGCGAGTCTTAAAGAGGTATACCACAAATATCCTTTATATATAGAAATATTTATTACTACAATTTATCATAATTACTTGTGCGTGTATGAGTGGATGTGTGCATGTGTACAGGTGAACACGAGTATGCATATCAAATGTTCTTAAGTTTTGTGAACACATTTTTTAATTAATGGTTACCAAGGAAAAAAAAAAAAAAAAGTCTTTGGATGTGTATTTTCAATTTAACATAGATTTACCCATATGAAATAACAATGTGGAGAAAAGTACAGGATAATTTACTTCTTAAAAATAAGTTATCATTACATTAAGCCTTCATTTACCTTCCATAAATAATGCTTTGGTAAAACTACTATACAAGTGAAAAAGTCTTTCCACAAGCAGCCAGGATCAGCAGGCACAATAACAGGCAGCTGTAATGGTAACATCAGAGCCAAGAAAACAATGGGAAAATGACTTGTTTACTAAGTAGTTTGCCCACCTCTAATGGCATTTCTACTGGTGCTCCTCCTCATGCCCGCCAATCATGCCTGCTCTTCTGGGCAAGCCTTAAACATGTCCCTCTCTTTAAAATTATTACTGCGTATAAATTGGTGCAACTTTTAAAATCAAGTACGAATTGCATATGAAAAATGAAGACCATTTAAAACTATCATAAAGAAATGATAAATAACCTGAATCAATTGTTTTGTTAGATTAAATAAAAGAAAAGAAAGGCACGCTTTTTGATAGTCAAATTATTTAATCAGGCCAGATGAAATTTTCTAAGGAAAATTCAGCAATGAAAAAAGCCCCCCAACCCACCCTCTCCATTTATTACTCTGGCACACCCCTCCTCGAATCACAGATAAGTATGGTGTTGTTATTCATAAATATAAAAGGGCCATTTCATTAATGTATCTCACATTAATCAGAAATACAAAACTGCAAGCTATAAAACAGCTTTGAAAATAACAGTCGATGGACTCCCCATGTGTCTCTAGCAACAATGGTGTGTACATTAAAGGAAAGAAAGAAAAAATCCCTAGTACTCCTTTCACACTGTGGTTATAATATATTTATTAATCATTATTTGCTTAAGGCGTGCAACGGCCGACGAATCTGGGGTAAAGTGTGGCTTCTCGTATGTGGTAGCGGTTGGCTATCCAACAAAGGAAGCGCTCCAAGCCCAGTCCATAACCACCGTGGGGGCTGGTCCCATACCGGCGCTGAAATGAAAGGAAATGAGATACATGTTGAGGTAATTATATCACTTATCATTTATAAATTATATAATGAATTTTATGAATTTGTTAAAAAATTAGCAAGCATAAAATCTTACTTTTAGATCTATGTAACAAAGATATAACATCCATGGATTTTTTGTTTGTCTGTTTGTTTGTCATTCTTAGTAACTAGGCCACCAAAAAAACAAACCAGTAAAAAATAGAGGTTACAATATATAATTACTTCAAATAAAGAAACAGATTATCAAAAAACTCCCTTAATTGTAATAACAAACAATTACCAAAAAGCACTTACCTGATCAGTATACCAATAGTATGGCTTTGCATCCAATTCGTTAGCCTTGTAAGCATCCATGAGTTCTTGGTAATCGTGCATCCTCATTGAGCCTCCGACAATCTCTCCCACACCTGGCATCAACAAGTCAACCTGAAAGGATTATCAAGTGTGATTAAGATGAGGATAATATATAGGAAATATTGAATATAAATATTGTTAATTCTCATATGTCATAATGGTTGTTTGTCCAACAGAGTATAATTAGTAACAAATAAATAACATGTTATGCGATACCAAAATGTAAGTTTATACATATAAGAGAATAATAATATCAATTAAAATGACAAAACGATGTGGAGATCATCAACATCAACATCAACAATATCACATAATAACTATAACAAAAATAATGATAGTATCACTAACATTATCAATTTCAATAATGATATATCAACAATAATTTTCAGTCGAGAGCGTGCGACTGCATGCGCAAAAAGGTTATGTTTTCAAAGGTTTTGCGGTACATGATTTTAAAATCTCAAAAGCTTTAAAGAGGCGTGCGATTGCATGCGCAAAAAGTTTATATTTTCAAAGGTTTTGCTGTACATTTTTTGAAATCTCAAATGCCTTGAAGTTAGTGTTCTGTGACTTCTTACATATAAAATGTCATATGCAGTCTATTTTTATATTAGAAAGACTGAACTTTAATAAAAATAATTATAATCATCATAATAATCATAACTACAACAGTAGTAATAATAACAACAATGACAAGAATAGTGGTGAATACTCACAGATTCAGTGAGGCTCTTGTCATCCTCACAGCGGGACATGTAGAAGGCCTTGATACCCGCAGGGAAGCGGTTCAGCAGGATTGGTCTGCCGATCTTGTCTGTCATCTTGCGCTCAGGCATCTCGGGAATGTCCTGTGGAGGATAAGGGGAGAAGTTAGCAATAAATGTGGCAGTACAAAGAGAAAGGAACAAAGAAAAATAAAGAGAAGAGTGAAATTGAAAGGATTAACATGAAAATAAGGAAAATAATGATTGATGATGGATGATTGATGGTGGTGGTGATGATGACGACAATGAGGAAAGATGGGAGGCAGAGAAGCTGAAGAGATATGATTTTGCACTCAGGCCAGAAGAAGTAACTGAATAACTGACAAGTTTATTTCAATACAGGGAGAAAAAGAAGAAAAAAAGCAGCAGATGGGAAATAGAAACCAAGGTAAAATGGGAGATGATGAAAAGAGGAGGAAAACAACTGGAAGTTCCAGTAGAAAAAGAAAGGTTTTGAAGGAAGCTATCCAGACTGGCCTTTTCATGATGGCGCTGACAAAGGAAAGGAATAGAACAACTCCTTGAGCGCAACAATACCAAACACACACTCATTCTCCTGCTCACACACAAAGATAAAAATAGACAAACTTATCACTTTCCCACTCACTCTCTCACCCACTCACATACTAACAAAACTCATTGAACCACAACCAAACTGACCTCTCCAAACTCGTACAGCGTCCCGTCCTCTTTGGTGATACCATTGTCCTTAAGGTACTGGATAGCGTCTTTGTATGGCATCCTGAGGAAGGGCCGAGTAGGGGCCACGAACTCAGGGTGGAGGTCCTTCATCAGCTCTCCGCCTACTGGGTGTTTCAACACTCGGTCCACCACATCACACACCTTATTTGGGAGAAAATAACATTGCATTGTAATGAGATATAACATTTTACAGCTCACAAGAATATCAATGTAAAATTTCACAGTTCCGTAAAGAAATAAAATCATGATCAATATCAAAATAAACTTATTGCATGATTATAGTTTTCCCATAAAAAAGTAAATAAAAATACATCATAAAATTCAGAAATTAATAACAATTATAAATAAATCTAACTGCCTTTATTTTGGGAAGAAGTTACCATATCAAATTAACTAATAAAGACTGCCTCTGTTTCTTTTATTCTTCTGGACCCCTAAAATAAAGATTGCATACCAGATCCTCAATGCGATCCAGGAGGTCATCAAAGCTGATGAAGGGACACTCGGCCTCAACGTGAGTGTAAGAAGCCAAATGCCTTCTGGTACGTGACTGCTCTGCTCGGTAACTCTGCTCAATGCAGAACACATCACCGAAACTGTAAGCAATGCATAAGATACATCACGTTATGGTAATATGAAGAAAGAAAAAACTTACAGTAAACTTCCCTGCACAACAAATGACACCAAACTAACCAAAAATTAAAAAACAAAGAATTAGGTATTATCACATCCAAAACCACAAAAGACAGACAAAAACCTGCACTAGAAAAAGGGAAATTGCCCTCACCTGGGAATGCACGTCTCGAGGTACAGCTGGCTGGACTGGGTGAGGTAGGCTTTCTCCCCAAAGAAATTGAAGTCGAAGAGTGTGGACCCACCCTCACACTGCGTCTGCACCAAGGTTGGGGGGGATATCCACTCATAGCCGCGGTCTGTGTAGTGGTCTACGAAGGCCTTCATAAGGATTGAACGCAGCCGCAGCACCTGCAAGACAAGCAACAGAAAATCCTGGTTAGGGGTGGCTAGCAAAGAAGGAGGGGGGGGGGGGGGGTGAGAAAGGGCATTGGGTATGTATTTGGTTGGGTGGATGGAGTCAACTTGGGCCGGCTGGAGTGCAGGAGTCATTTGATCTAACTAATTGGAGTGATCTTTCATGGGCTGAGTTTGAATCCATTTCTGACTGGGTGGATGTTGGAGTGCAGAAGTAAATCTGTGACTTCTTTCAGAATGCAATCTCAGTAAGTAATACTTAGCACCTCTCAAAATTATGATTTTCCTTCATGGCTTATGAAAAAAAGGCTTCATGCTACATTAACAAACATGGTCACTTTTGTTCTCCCTAGCCTGTTTTCTCTTACCTTAGAGCAGTTCTCTCCGCGGATCATAAGGTGTCGCTTGTCCAGCTGCACATCGGGGTTGGACAGCTGGTTGATCTCTGCCTCAGCACCACCAGCTGGTGACTCTCCCACCAGCTCCCAGTAATCTACCTGGAGTTCATGTCCACCTGGGGCCTATGGGAGAAGCAGGAGGTTTTGCAATATAATGCTGACAGAATTTGTCTAAATGTTGTCAATATTAGGTCAATTTGTAGTCAGTCTAAAAAATGTAAATGTACATACTGCCAAAATAGATAAAACTAAATAATGACAAAACCCAAATCTACAAAAATCTACAAATGAATAAATAATAAACATCAGTAATAATAACAAACACTGGACATTCCACTGACCTCCTTCCCCTCTGGCACCTCCTGCAGCATGCCATAGAGAGTGACAGTGCTTTCTGTGTTGAGGATGATGGCTTCGTACGTTTGGCAGAGCTGGTCTGTCAGCACCGACTGTAGGTATCCTGAGCCATCTCGCAGAACGATGAACATCATGTTTTTGCCTGGAATAATATTCCTAATTAATCAATTTCAATGCTATACTATCATTATCATTACTAACTATTGCCATTGCTTATTAATAATACTCAATATCATTAATAATAATCAACATCATTAATGATCTTTACTTTCTTTGTCTATTTTTTCTTTTCTGCATGACCAGATTATCTTTCTTGAATTATTATTATTTTTATCATTTTTATTTTTTATTTTTTTATATTTTTTTGGTCAATTCAAAAAATATATACTGTCACTGCAAAAAGAACACCATCATTTAAAGAATCCTTTCTTTCTTAAAAAAAAAAAAAAAAAAAAAAAAAAATAATAATAATATAAAATAATAATAATAATGACTATGTAAGACAAATTTTTCTTCAATTAAAACAATAAACGAAACACCAACTCAAGCCCCAACAGCTTCTCCCCCTCACGTACCTTGCCTCCTTAGCCTGTGGACCCATCCCCTGATTTTGACACGTTTCCCTCTGTGCTCCTTCCCGTCGCGGATCTTGATGCATGTGGGGGCCGGCAGGCTCTTGTCTTCTGTGATCACGACCTTCTTGGCTTCCTCAATGGCCTTCGCCCTCTTCTCAGCATCTTCCTTCTCTTTCTTGAGCCGAGCTTCAATCTTTTTGCACTCCTGGAATGGGTGTCATTATTTTGGGTGATTATTTCAGATCAAAGAACATGGTCATTTGGGAAAATTTTCCTTCAAACTAATGATGCTGAAATCCACAATCTTTGAAATAACTTCTTGACTATGAATCTTAAAATGGAAAAACATTTGTGGTATCAAACATTGGACTCTTATTCCCAAAAAACAATATCACCTATCTCTCTCCACATTAAAGACCTTGCTACTATTACTTCAAAACCACAACTGAAATCAATTTATCTAGTAATGCCAGTTATAGCTATTATAAGAAACTAATTGACCTTTACGACAAAAATGGGTCATTGCAGTATTGGTTTTCAAATTCAATAGCTTTTACCATCTGCCTTTGCAACCTAAGCAGAAAAATCTTAACTTTCATGTACCAATGTGTACTTACATCTTTCCAGAGTTTTGTGAGCTTCTTCAACTGACTCTTCGCAATCACTTCGTATTTCTGAAAACAATGAAAAAATACTTCGGTTTAGTTGAAGGTTCTCAACATTCAAGATAATACACTTGCTAATTTTGTGTTCTGTTAACCATGTTACTTTTACTTCCTTTCTTTCTTTCATTTTTTACTATACTCTAAAATCACTATGGGTCAACAGTCTGTGTATGACAATAATAAAAATAAGAACAATATGAATATCATTATGAATAATGACAATAACAAAGAAAATAATAGCTAGTAATAATAATAATTATACTACTACTACTACTATCTACTAATAATAATAATATCAAAAATATTAACTGTAATAATAATAAAAATAATTATCATCCTAATAAAAGAAATATATAGTATGTAATAACAACCATAAACATCATTATAATCATAATCATCATAATAATCAAAATAAAAGAAATAGATAATATACTATAATAACCATAATCAACATCACCATAATACTCATATCCATAAAATTGATAACAATGATAAAAATGAAAATAATAACAATAACAATAGTAATAATAATAATAATAATAATAATAATAATAATAATAATAATAATAATAATAATAATAATAAAAAAAATAACAATAAACTACTCATTTACTAATATAACTATTACAGTTGTACATAAGGACACACACTAACTTTAAGTTAAAATTCACTTGAAAAATGGATTTAAGTAAACATGCAATACTGTCATCATTACTTGTGTATGAAACTAATGGCAATGTCCAACAAGCCAGTCTCTCCATAGATCCCCCCCCCCAACATGTTTTTTAAAGCGATTCGAACTTGAGAATGAAAGTCATTGTTTCATTTAATGAATCTTTTATCTTAAAACTCTGTAAAGCACAATCCCATGCAGGCATTACCAAATGCAGGAGACCGAAAGCGATGATGAAAATAAGATGAAAAAATAACTGAACAGGTATCATAAGAAAGAACGGATGAAACTCAATGAATTACTATCCAAGAGAAAACTTAACCCATTTCACAAATTAAAATGTCAAATCAAATTTGGCAGGGCTGAGTAAATAAGGCATCATACCAGACAACAGGACTGGGTTAGTAAAGTCATTAGGTGTCTCCCAGAAATGATAAAATTTTTGCCATCATATGATAGGAAATCTGGAGCGAATGGGTTAAATTCTGCCAAAAATAAATTCCAACTGCGAGTTTCAACAAAGACAATTATATCCATGCATAAGCACAAGGAAAAAACAGTGAAAACCTTTAATTTTTCTTTTACTAAAACTGCGCTACTTGTACACACCAGCCGACATTCACCTGCGGTAAACATACATCCCTAAGCTAAACCGCTCCAGAACAGCAGGGTCAGCAGAAGGAAACCCCTCCCTCGCTGCCAAAACTCTCAATGTGTCTCCACCAGCGTGCGACATGGGGTAGCCATGGGAGTCTCCACCTTGGGTCTCTGCTGTCGCTATGGCTCCCCCTCTTAGCCGCTGGTGGGCGAGAGTGTCGGCTTGTGTCGGCTGGTGGCCTGCAAGGTAACTGGACTCACATAAATGCATGTCCAGCGCTTGCAGGCAAGGAGCCATGTCGGCTATTGCATTGCTGCTGCCCGACACCTTGGGCCCCTCACTCTAGAAGGCAACAGCATCCTCTGAGACACGCAAAATGGCACGGAGAATCCAATGCGGGTTCTACTATTGATGCTAATGGTATAGAACCCTTGAACAAAGAGCTCATTTCACTGTGTTCTAATGAACAAAAATCTACATCAAAGTAACTCATCTTTTACCAAAGAAATAGGTATCTCCTAATAATACTTATAATAATAATAATAATAATAAAAAAGACAATCTAAGCTCAATATGCACAAATCCCAACCTGTCCTTCCTCTTTAGCGTCAACATAGATGGTGGGGAAAGGCTCCTTGCCAGCCTTGCGCATGGCCTGCATGGCCGTCTTCAAGGGACGGTCAGCAGTACCATCCCCCGTCTCATCTGAGCCATGCTTCTCCGAGGTGTAGAGCTCCCCTGGGGACAGAAATACATAAATAGTTGAGCTGATAAAAAGGTTAAGTAAGTCACTAAACAAGTCAATAAATATGAAAATTCTATGCAAAAGAAAATAATATATAATTAAGAGAAAGAATGACAAGTAAACCAGTAAAATCTGGTTCATATTCTACATGGCTGACACACCTCATCCCTCCACCTCTGCTCTCCTCCCCCTTACATATATTAGAATATAGAGTACAATGAAAAGTGTTCATATCTGCAGGCACTCCTTCCTCAATATTTACAACTGGTCTTCACCGCCTGCATCCATATCCAAGTACATGAGAATATATCTAAACTTGTTCTTTGCTTTTAAGTTTGTTGTTGGGGGAAAAAAAATTAATATATATAATATATATATATATATATATATATATATATATATATATAATATATAATATAATATATATATATATACATATATTAATACATACATACATAATATATAGTACAAGTTAACTGAACTGATGAAACACATACAATACCATATAATCACTGAAAGATGATCCTCTGAAACTAGTTCTTGATATGATAGTCTTGGGAGTTTCAAGTCTTTACTTTACCTTTACTCACTTTTTTTAGTATGATAACTTTCTACAATGAATACATCTAATACTATCCCAAAATAAAAGGAAGCAATGGTACTGCTTGATGAAGGAGGAGGAGGAGGAGGAGGAGGAGGAGGAGGAGGAGGAGGAGGAGGAGGAGGAGGAGGAGGAGGAGGAGGAGGAGGAGGAGGAGGAGGAGGAGGAGGAGGCGGAGGAGGAGGAGGAGGAGGAGGAGGAGGAGAAGAGGAGGAGGAGGAGGAGGGAGGAGGAAGGAAGGAGAGGAAGAGGAAAGGAAAAATTAAAGTTGAAGAAAACGGTAAAGAAAATATGAATAACAAGCATGATCAAAGGCAATGATGATGAAGATGGAAAAAGGGTATAGTTACAGTTTCACACAGCCTAATGGTACAAGGTGAAGTTTTCTAGCCTTGGAAAAATGAATGGAAATAAAGGCATTTTAAGCAGGTTTACTTGGTTAAGAACCATCACTCCGAGGCCAAGAACTGCACTGTTTGCTGCTTAAAACGACTGCTGAAGTTGGAGCATGGTTGCTGATCTGCACGGACAGCTCTATTATATATCAAGCTTTAAAAATCATGCTTAAACTTAAGTATCTTCCACATTAAATGTTCTAAATGATTATAGCTACCCTAACATCTTTACAATGCATAATATTTTCTCCTACATATATACAGTGCCCTAAAACAGCACACACACTTCCGACTGGCAACCCTTACACTCTGACGGGATATGGACATCACTGAAATAAAATATAGGCCTACTTCCATATTTACAATTTTATGAATTTGGTAAATGATAGTCACTGAATATAACTACAACAGAAGAATGTTATTAGAAATTTTGAAAAATGATCTGCCTTTAATAGATTAATTTCCATGTAATAACACTAATGACAAGGATGCAGATGTAGATGGAGAGGATGATAATATATTCACTATATTTAATTCAAAGTTTTCCAATTGAAATAGTCTATTTCATTCAATAGTAGGTATATTCTCCATTAAGAGAGACGAGGAGTTTAAAGGTAAGAGATAAACTGTTTGTCTTATAATGATTTACAATTCATAAGGAAAAAAACTTTTCATTCCATTAAATCCCTTTATCATATTTCATTTTCTGTTCTTTTTCTTTGAATATATTATTATGGAAATTACAGAAACAGAAACTGTAAAATATAATTCCCTTGATAAAATATTAGGCGGAGTCTTGGGCCAACGCCCGCATTTGAAGCATCCTAAACCTTACGGTACACGAACGACACTGTTGCCATAGTGAAAGTGAAAGTCTAACCATCTATAGGGGTATCTTGAGAAAGCAGAAAAAGTCTTGAGAAAGCTTGAGAAAGCAGCTCTTACAGGTAAGCAATTTTATTCACAAGTTGATAATATGAGATTTGTGCAACACAAAACTTTGGTATAAATCTACAGGAATATGTAATGACATATTATAACTTATGGGAAAAAAAATAGGGGAAAAAATGCCCTCACTGATAAATAAATAATCTATGTTGGCTAAAAAATAGCGTCAGAAAAGAAGAAAATTAGTTATGACTAATGCTGCGCTGAGATTATGCCCACATCACACAGGGGGGGGTCCAGGGGCCGAGCCCTCGGCAGGGAAATACAGCAATTGGATCAGGGGTCGGAAGGTTTTTGATTCATATGGCAATGTCTATGGATTCCCTCGGAGTACCTGGAGTAATAGGGACTGTCTCCGAGGGTGGAGTCACTTCGTAAACGTACTTATTTCTGTCATTTGCAATAAAATAACTATGGCCATGTGAATAATTGAAACAAGGAACAATTTTTGCAATTTGGGTGGCGGTGTGGAAATAAAAATTACTCAAAAAACATTAATCTTCTTCCCGATCCACACAAACCTAACCAAAAACCATAAAACTCGCATTTCATAATTCTCTCTCTCTCTCTCTCTCTCTCTCTCTCTCTTCTCTCTCTCTCTCTCTCTCTCTCTCTCTCTCTCTCTCTCTCTCTCTCTCTCTCTCTCTCTCTCTCTCTCTCTCTCTCTCTCTCTCTCTCTCTCTCTCTCTCTCTCTCTCTCTCTCTCTCTCTCAGACCTCCTGCCGGATATTCATGACCTTATGCTATATAGATAAATTGCACCTTCATTATACGGAATTTCACGTGGATTCGCCGTAATGGAGTGGAATAGAGGAGGACTAGCATATCAGTTGTGTTGGTTTGTTGTTATTAAATGAAATAATAGGTCATAAAAGGAAACATATTTTGACACAACACGCGCCGCATGTTCTAAGTCCATCTTGGAAGATTACGAAAAAGGAGATAAAATAGGGTATGTGGATCTAATTCGTTCTGGTAGGAATGAATAGGGACGGGTGGTTGTTAAAATGTGGACTCACCTAAACTCATTTGAGCCATTTGTTCTGTCGTCTCGTTTGCCATTCCGAGAGAAAGGAAGCGCTACATCCACACGCGACGACGTTCTCTGCAACACTGACCCTCGCGTTCGTCTGCTTCCGTTTTTCCTGCTTTTTCTTACGCCACGTTCTGTAGTCTTGAAAACAATTTTAGTTTTTTATTTATAATATCTTCCATTCATTATATGTTAGTTTGTTATCTACCAACTGATTTTATTCAATTCTTTATCATTTCGGTTTTACTCCTGTCTCTCTTCTTGTCCACATTTCGTGCCACGTTTTCTTGTCTTTCGTTACTTTTCTCTTTCTTTGAGTACATGATACTAAGCATTTGAATTTTTGAATTAGTATTTACACTTTGTATTTCTTGTCTGAAGTTTCATTTTGGTTAAAATGGATCTTGATATGTGGTAGGGGTAATGTTCTCCTTCTGGCTTTGACTTCGGCTTCGGAATTTTAATCTCATTATATTTCTAAAACTATATTTTATCAATACAGCAGTCATTTGCACATAAAATAAAAAATAGAATGACTTTAATCAACAATAAGAAACTTTATCACAAATATATAAATATAAATAATTTAATCCTCCACAGGATATGAACGAAAAATTACAGGTAATACGGCATTCCGATTTCAAAGACAAAGTGTATCTTACCTATTCAGTTTTTCAAAGCATTGTGCAATACCGAAAGTAAAACATAGAAACACGAAATAAGTAATACAAAATAATAATTCTAAAATGAGCCTGTTTGTTTTTTCATCTTTCAACTATCAACTATTTTGTTTTCTCCCTCTCGCCATTCCATTCTCTCTTTCCATCTATCCTACATCTTCAAATAAAAACCTTAGAATATTCACTCAGCACCTGAATAAAAGGTAAGCATACCCAGAGAGGGAAAGGTGAAAGTGAAACACATAGAGCGACCTAT